>JAOTQJ010130473.1:0-42209 GCA_025642045.1 Solanum sejunctum | reverse complement strand
GGAAATTTATTTGGGAAGACAGCAAGAAAATCATTTACAATCGAAACCAACTCTATTGGAATGACTTTAGACTCCACATTCCTAACCTTACTAGATGGGAAAGACAACCCTTAGAGATCAACTTATGGGCTTTAATGCAAGAAATGAATCTACCTTAGACCACCACATCTTGGCTCTCCCACTTAAGGATGGGTTCACTTGGAATTTGGAATTTGACCCTATGGGTTCTATAATCAATAGAAGAATAGTAGGCATGCAACCAATCAATCCTAAGTATTACATCAAAATCAACCATGTCTAACTCAAGAAGATCACAAGACAGAATTTTATGCAAAATGCAAATAGGAGAACTTCTATAAACTTTTCTAGAAACAATAGATAAACCAATAGGAGTAGACACCTCATATGACTCATGCAACAACTCAGGGTTAACATGGAACTTTTTGGCAACAAAGAGGGTAAGAAAAGAAAGAGTGACACCCGAATCAATCAATGCATACACATCAAAGTCAAATATTTTCAACATATCGATAATAACTTTGGGGACTTTATAAACCCCTTGCCTCCTATGCAAAGCATAAAACTGATTGTGCCTTGGGGCAACATACTGTTAGCCATCTCTCCCCAAAGGGACCTCATTAGCACCTTGAGGACGAAGCTCCTTACTCTTGTTGCAATTTGGAGGGCATCTATTGCCTTATATCCCATTTCACCACAACCATAGCAAGCATTCCATAATGACCCTTACCAGACTTTTGATACACATCAGTAGGAACCACACCCCTACAACCTTTGGCCCTCTGAAAATCATTTGAAACCCTCTTTTGAAATGTATGGCAAGACCCTTGTCCTTGTTCGAATCAGCCACTCTTTTGGAACTTACCCTTAAAACGGTCCCTCTTGGCCTCATGAGCCCTTATTTTCCTCAATTTCTCCTCTTCTATTTGTTCGACATAGGTCATCAAACGTGATAAGTCTATGTCACTAATCAACATGGCAGAACGTATTCTTCACTAACCAAGTGGGAAACACCCATAATAAATTTTGTTTATTCTTGAACTTGGGTCGGCAATCAAGTGAGGAGAAAACTTTAAAAGTTGGGTGAACTTGAGGGCACACCCCCTTACACTAATGGACCCTTGTCTCAAATTTATAAACTCCACCAACTTAGCTTCCCTAAGTTCAAGGGGGAAGAACCGATTAAGGAATTCCACCTTGAATCTTCCCAAAACACCACATAGTTGACTCCTTTTTCCTCCTTTTATTGGTTGTACCATGTTTGTGATACTCTTTTGAGTTGCTAAATTGCTAGCTCTGCCTTATCATCTAGCCTCACACCCATAATAGACAAAATCTTATAAACCTTATGAATGAATTCTTGAGGATCCTCACTCACCTTTGAGCCATGAAATTTTGGGGATTCATTCTCATGAAGTCTTTCACCCGAGAGGCTCATGTAGGAGCATGAGGGGCTTGGACCCCTTGATTTGCTTGATTAGCCATCACTTATGCAAGCAGGGTGAGAGCATACCTAAGCTCTCCATTGGCCGATTGCTCCTTGGTTTGTGGGCTCATCTCTCTCTCATGTTAGGTATGATATAACATAGCAAAGAATAAGCGTTATGGGGAGGAAAGCTTACTTCAACTCTATAGCACAACTTAGAACATGAAAAAGGGAAATAATTCCTAAAACGTCTTATTACCTCCTACTTATAATTGGGGTGCACATCATAATCTTGAATAGGACTCTAATCAACGCAGTGTGTTGGATTTCGAGGATCTAACAACCTAGTGCTCTGATACCACCTTTGTAACGACCCAAGTCTAGGACCTAGACATGACTAGCAAATGGGGAACCCAAAGGAACCCCAAACTAGCCTATAGCATATCATTACACATCCTTGGTTGCAAAAGAAATTAAAATGATGATGAGAAATAAGCATTAATAAGGGAATTGGGAGTAAGGATAAACCTTTATATCAAGAAACAAGAGAGTCGCGACTCATAGCATAGATACATAACATGTCCAACAACACCTTTACTACATATATAAGAGCGGGGGCGAAGACAAGCAGCCTATCACGACCCAAGCCTAGGGCCTAGATATGACATTTCAAATAAAGAACATGAAGGAACCCCAAACAAGCCTCTTAACTTTTCATACCACATCATTAGTCACAGAAGCATATCAAAGACATAGAGAGTAAGAATAGGGGCAAAAGGGCTAAGGGGAAAGCTTGCATAACATAATAATCAAGAGACAAAGAGTCAAAGCTCATATCATAGATACATAACATGTCCAATAAACACCTCTAAAACATAGATAATAGCAGGGACAAGACAAAGCAATCAGGCTCACCCTAATAGTCAAAATAGAAATAAAGAAATGTGTCTCAATATATAATAAGAGAAATATACGCTAGGTCCCCTAACTGGAGGACTCACCAAATAGCTTGAGTAGTAAAAAACTAGCCATGTGGAGGAGGAGGAGGATCAACTTGGGCACCGGTTCCTACATGCTGATATCATGTAGGCAAGAGTATGTGTTAGTACGTTTGAATGAACTAAGTATGTAGGGTGCAATGCAACAATGGACATGTATCATAGTCAAAATGCATAACAATAGGAAATACACATAATATAATAATATGGCATGTATGATTAATGCATAAGTAAAACATGCTTTGTTAAGTCATGCTCATATAGGATATCATATGTGTAGAAGAGACCAAGCTAGATTTCTAAAGCATAAACCCCTTGGTAGGTTAGTGATGATATCACCCATCACCCAAGTGTATGAGGTACAAAACCCTCATCTAGGTTAGTGATAATTGCACCTATCACCTTAGTGTGCAAGGTACAAACTCCTCATCTAGGGTAGTGGCAATCTCAACTACCACCCTAGTGTTTGATATATTAACCCCTCAACTATGTTATCCAGGCTCTTAGTCCCCCCGGATCGGGCATGATCAAATACAATACTTTATATAGATTATATCATATTCATAAGTTAATTTCATCATTATAACATCAATCATATCATATCTATTGGTTTGGACCTTCAATTCCTAAAAAACCCACATCTGGACATTTTATCAAATACTTAGAGGGTCTGTAAAGCTAGTACAAAACCATGACACATAGAGTTGAAATCATGCAATAAAATCCATTGTAAAACCATTAATCGTCACCTAGGAACACCCTCTAACAATATACATCAAAACCCCCCATTAAATCTTACAATAGATCTAAGATTTATATCTCAAAACATAGCAAAATAGTCACAACTTTACATAGCTTTAACGTAGTTCATAGACATGTTCATAATAGTAAACGCAATTGAAAAATCAACTTTATATCATGCTAATAGTGTAAAAAGGAGGTTAGGGCACCACGGTGGAAGAACCTAGAGTATAAAACCTACATACTTTAGCTTTGAGGAAGCTCTTGATGAAGATTGAAAATGGAGGCTTGAAGCTTGAAGAAAATCTTTAGTTACGGATGAGGGTTTTAAGACTTGAATTTTATAGTGAAAAATATGGCTAAGTGTTCGAGAGGATATTAGGGGATGTTTAGGATGATATGAGGGTAAAATATGACTAAGTATAGGTGAAAACTAATTTGGGAACACTTAGGCCCAAGACCCAAAAATCTTGGACCGAGATAGAAAAACTGAACACAAAAATATATCAGAGCGCACCCTTGGCACGTCACGCCAGGGGCGTGGATTATCTCTGGGAATCTTATTTTTGAGATTTTCAAATCTTTCTACGATTGTTCTTAAATTGGGGTTAGGCCATCTATCCACTAAATTAGCCTCCTGAACAAGAATTTGAAGTTGGATTTTAGATATCACACATGAATTTTCAGATATATGGAATTTAAAATTCTGAGTGTTCCGAGGCACATTCTCAGGAACATCTTGAGGTCATTTTAATATCTCCTCCTTTAGATCATTCATACTCGACGTAAAAGAGTTGTACAAGAAAATATTGATCATAAACAAATCAGCCCCAGCAAGAATGCAACATTACATTTAAAACGCCATTTTCAAAATCTCATCATAAGTGTAAAATCATCAAAATAGCCAACTTGAACATGAATGCATATGAATGACATAGGAGCTAAAATATAAGACTTGAACCATATAAGGGACTTAAAATCAGTACATTAGGATTGAGTGGAGTTAAAAATATAAGGATACTGCTTTTTCATATCCGGTTCAGCCTCCTATGTAGCACTTTTGACTTATTGGTTCCTCCAAAGGATCTTAATGGATGCCACCTTTTTATTCCTCAATCACTTCACTTGCCTGTAAAAATATGAATTGGAGTCTCCTAGTAAGTCATGTTATCCTCAATGACCCTCATAACATCAAGAGGTATAGTAGCATTAGGATCACCCACACATTTTTTCAACATAGAGACATGGAAAATCTGATGAACCAAATTCATTTCACTAGGCAACTTCAACTCAGAAGATACCATGCCAACCTTATCAAGACATTATAAGGACCAAATATATCTTGTACTCAACTTCCATTTTTTTACCAAAACAGACCACACCTTTCATTGGAGAAACTTTCAAATAGACCCAATTACCTACTTTGAATTAGAGTCTCTTCTCCTCACATTGGCATAAGAGTTTTTTAGACTTTGAGCCGTCTTCAGTCTCTCCCTAATCATACTAACTTTCTCAAGAGCCTCCAAGACCAGATCTGGTCCCAAAAAAGCTACCAGTCCAACCTCAAACCAATCAACTGGTGATCTACAATGCCTCCCATCAAGAGCCAAACCGATGCTAGAATGGTAGCTATTGTTACATGCAAACTTAATAAAAGGAAGATGATCATCCCAACTACCCCTGAACTCCAATGTACATTCCCTAAGCATATATTCAAGGGTTTGAGTGGTTGTTTTTGCTTGGCCATCCGTTTGATGGTGAAAGGCCGTACTAAGGTGAATTTTGTCCCAAGTCCCCTTTTAAAAGTCCTCCAAAAGTGTGAAGTGAATTTTGTACCACAATCCGATGTAATGGACAAAGGCACCCCATGTAACCTCACTAACTCATGGATGTACGACCTTGCATACTCTTCAGCCCCAAATGTAGTCTTAACCAGTAGAAAGTGAGCCAATTTTGTTATCCTATCAACCACAACCCAAATGGAATCAAAACCTTTTCTAGTCTTGGCCAACCCAACCACCAAATCCATATTAATCACCTCCTACTTCCAAGTGGGAATCTCTATTCCTTAGGTTAGGCCATCTGGCCATTGATGTTTGGCTTTGACTTGTTGGCAACAATGGCAACCGAAAACAAATTTGGCAATGTTCCTCTTCATGTCTCCCCACCAACACACTTCCCTCAAGTCCTTATAAATTTTGGTGGAGCCGGGGTGGATAGGATAAGAAGAATTATAGGCCTTATCAAGGATTTTCTCCCTCAAACCATCAACACAAGTCACACACAACCTACCTTGGTACCTAAGGGCACCATCTCCCCCTTGGGAGAAAACCTCCCCCTTGCCTTCTTTCACCAAGGCCTTCAACTCTACTAAGGAGGTATCAAGATTTTGTTTTGTTATCACCTCATCAATCAAGGAAGACTTAGAACCATCAATAAAAATAACACCACCATTACCAACCTCTTCCAATCCTAACCCTTAATCTAATATCCAACAGGTCAATGGTCTAGGCTAATTTCTAACCATATCAGTCTTCTTAGGATCCACCTTAATACCATCCCCCGACATCACATGACCTAAGAATACAACCTCCTTCAGCAAAAATTCACACTTTTCATATTTGGCATACAATTTCTCCTCCCTCAATCTTTGTAATACAACCCTCAAATGACCCATATGCTCTTCCCTACTATGTTAATAGATCAATATATCATCAATGAAGATCACAAGAAATGAATCAAGGTAAAGTTTCAAGACCCTATTCATTAGGTCCATGAAGATGGCTAGTGCATTGGTCAACTCAAAAGACATCACCACAAACACATAATACCCATATCTAGTTTGGAAGGACGTCTTGGGAATATGACACTCTTTTACCCTCTCTTGATAATACCTGGACCAAATATCAATCTTAGAGAAAAAGCTAGCCCCTTGCAATTGGTCAAATAAATCATCAATTCTTAGAAGAGGGTATCTATTCTTTATAGTGACCCTATTGAGTTGCCTGTAGTCTATGCATATTCCAAGGGACCCATCCTTCTTCTTTACGAACAATACTAGTGCACCCCAAGGTGATTGACTAGGCCTAATAAATCCCTTCTCAAACAAATCTTTCAATTGTTTCTTTAACTCATTCAACTCCGCCGAGGTCATACGGAAAGGGAAAATAGAAATGGGTTGAGTATTAGGAAGGAGATCTATGCCAAAATCTATCTCCCTTTCGAGAGGGACACCAGGAAAGTCATTTGGGAAGACATTAAGGAACTTATTTACAATCGGGACCGACTCTATTTAAGGGACTTTAGACTCCACATCCCTAACCCTCACGAGATGGTATAGACACCTCTTAAAGATTAACTTACGAGCTTTAATGCAGGAAATGAATCTATCCTTGACCACCACATCTTGACTCTTCCACCTATGGATGGGTCTATTAGGGAATTAAAACTTGACCATATGGGTCCTACAAATAATAGACACATAGTAAGCATGCAACTATTTCATCTCAAGAATGACATCAAAATCTACAATGTCTAATTCAACAAGATCAGAAGGAAACAACTTATGCAAAATGCAAATAGGACAACTCCTATAAACTTTCCTAGCAACAATAGAGGTACCAATAGGAGTAGACACTTCATATAAGTCATGCAACAACTCGGGGTCAACATGTAACTTTTGCGTAACAAAGAGGGGTAACAAATGAAAGAGTGGAACCTGAATCAATCAAAGCATATATATCAAATTTAAATATTTTCAACATACCGATAACAACACTAAGAACCTTACAAACCCCTTGCCTCCTATGTAGAGCATAAAATTGATTGTGCCTTGGGGCACCAACTTGAGGACCACCTCTACCCAATAGAATCGCATTTGCACCCCGATCTTTGCCATGATTTCTTAGATAATCTACCTTTTTGTGACTAGGCTCCCCATATTCATAACATGTATTAGAACCCTTAAAACATAGGCCCCTATGACCCCCTCCACATTTAGGACACATATCATTAGGAGCCACACCACCAACACCTTGAGGCCTAGGGAAGTCATTGGAAAACCCCCTATTAGTAGCATGATGAGACCCTTGGAATTGATGGAACTAGCCATCGAAAGTTACGCCAAAGACGGGTACTCTTGGCCTCATGCCCCTTTCTCTTACTCAATTTCTTCTCCTCCATTTGCTTACCATGGGTTATCAATCAAGAATAGTCCATGTCACTAGTTAGCATGGCAGACCGACATTCTTTACTTACCAAGTCCAAGACCCCTATCACAAACATATTCATCCTAGATCTAGGATTGGCCACAAAATGAGGAGTATACTTTAAAAGTTGATTAAACTTGAGGGCAAACTCCTTCACACTCATAACACCTTATTTCAAGTACATAAACTTTACCAACTTAGCTCCCTTAAGCTCAAGAGGTAAAAACTGATTATGGAAAGCCAACTCCTCCCAAAGCACCACATTACCTCTCCCTTCTATTGGTTATAACATATTTGGTATACTCCTTTTCAGTTGGTACACCACCAACTCGACCTTTTCATTTGGCCCAACATCTATGATATTCAAGATCTTGTTGATCTCATCATTGAACTCTTGTGGATCTTCATCCACCTTTGACCTATAGAACACCAAAGGATTCATCCTCATGAAGTACCTTACCCTAGCTCCCGGGATAGTAGCATGAGGGGCTTGGGTCCCTTGATTGACTTGGTTTGCCATAACTTGGGCAAGCATAGTGAGAACATCCAGAAGGTCACGATTGGTAGGATTGCTCTTTAGGGGTTTGGGCCCTTTTTCTTAGAGTATTTGGCATGATCTAGCATAGAAAAAATAATCATTAGGGGAGAAAAAACTTACTACAACTCTATACCATGACTTAAAACATGAAGAAGGAAATATTTCCTAAAATCTCTCATAGCCTCCTATTCGTAGTCATGGAGAGCTTCACATCCCTGAATAGGACTCTGATCAATGCAGTGTGTTGGGCTTCGAGGATATATCAACCTAGTACACTGATACCAAGTTTGTCATGACCTAAGCCTAGGGCTTAAATGTGACACAACAAATGGGGAACTAGAAGGAACCTGAGCCTATTAAATTGTAATTACAAATCATCAATCGCAAAAGCATATAAAAGACATAAAGAGTAAGAATAGGGGCAAAGGACTAAGGTGAAAGCTTGAATAACGTTTTAATCAAGAGACAAAGACTCAAAACTCATATTATAGATACATAACATGTCTAACAAACACCTCTAATAAATAGATAAGAGCTGGGGCCAAGACAAAGCAACCAGACTCACCCTTATAGTCAAAATAGAAAATACAAAAGAATGTCTAAACATATAATAAAGGAAACATAGCATAAGGTCCCCGAAGTGAAAGACTCACCAACTAGCTTGAGTAGTACCAAACTAGCCACATAAAAGAGGGGGATGAGCAACTTGGGCACCGATTCCTACATGGTGATATTATGTAGGCAAGAATATGTGTTAGTACATTTAAATGTATTAAGTATGTAGGATGCAATGTAACAAGGGATAGATATTATAATCAAAATGCATAATAATAGGAAATAGGCATAATACAACAATATGGCATATATGATCAACGCATAAGTAAAACATGCTTAGGTAACTCATGCTCAAATAGTATATCATATGTATAGAAGAGACCAAGCTAGATTTCTAAAGTACAAACCCCTTGGTAGGTTAGTGATCATATCATCCATCACCCTGTGGAGTGAGGTACAAACCGCTCATCTAGGTTAGTGATAATTGCACCTATCACCCAAGTGTGTGAGGTACAAACCCTCCATCTAGTTTATTGGCAATCTCACCTACCACCTTGGTGTTTGAGATACTAACCCCTCAACTAGGTTATCTAATCTCTTAGTCCCCCCAGACTAGGCATGATCTAATGCAACACTTTATATAGATTATGTCATATGAATAAGCTCACTTCATCATTATAACATCAATCGTATCAAATCTCATACTTTGGACCATCAATTTCTCGAGAAACCATATCTAGATATTTTATAAAACACTTAGAGGGTATGTAATAAAATAACCATGAAATATAGAGATGAAATCATGCATGAAAATCCATCGTAAAACCATCAATCAACACCTTGGAACATCCTCAAGAAATATACATCAAAACCACTCACCAAATCTTACAATTGATCTAAGATTTATAACTCAAAATAAATCAAAAGAGTCACAACTTTACATAGCTTGAACATAGTTTATAGATAGGTTCATACTATTAAACCCAATTGAAAAATAAACTTTAAAAGATGCAAATTATGTAGAAAGGAGGTTAGGCTACCATCAGTGGAAAAATTTAATGGTTAAAATCTACATATCTTATCTTTGAGGAAGCTCTTGATGAAGATTGAAAATGGATGTTTGAAGCTTGAAGGAAATCCTTAGTTTCGGATTATGGTTTTGAGACTTGAATTTGGGAGTGACAAATATGGCTAAGTGTTTGAGAGGATATTGGAAAATGTTTATGATGATATAAGGGTGAAATATGACTGTGTATAGGTAAAAACACGTATGGTAATGCTTAGGCATAAGAAACAAAAGTACTGGACTGAGGTAGAAAAACTGGACACAAAAATGTATTGGAGCACGCCCTTGGCGCGTCGCGCTAGAGGTGCATATGGTCTCTGGAAATCACATTTTTACGAATTTAAAATTTTGCTACGGTTGCTCTTAAATCGGGGTTAGACCTTTTTTCCCCTAATATTGACCCCCTAAACAAGAATATGAAGTTGAATTTTCGATATCACACATAATTTTTAGATATATAGAATTTAAAATTTAAGGCATTTTGAGGCACATTTTCGGGAACTTTTTGGGGTCCTTTCACAACAAGGTTCACCATCATAGGTAATTCATAACCAATGGAAAGATAGTATTAATACATAGTAAAAGTTCATAAGCAACATCCCCGAAGTGGAGGACTCATCAACAAACTTGTAGGACAATCGAACTAGCCACATGGAGAAGGAGGATTATCAAACGGTGCACCGGTTCTTACATGGTGACATCACGTAGGTTTAGAGTATTTGTTAGTATGTTTAAATATACCAAATATGTAGGATGAATGCAAGAAATGATACATATCATAGGAAAAATGCATAATGATAAGCAATAGTTAGCATACTAACAATATGACATGTATGAATGATGCTTGAAATAAAATCACGCTTATATAAAACATAATACGAGTGTAAGGAGTGACCATTATAGTGCAAGATAGTGACTATCACCCCCTTGGATAGGCGCATGAGGTACAAACCCTTTGATGAGGTTGATGGGGTACAAACCCCCTAAAAGGTTGATGGGGTACAAACCCCCCCTCCCCCCCCAATGGGTTGATGGAGTGCAAACTCCCCAATGGGTTGATAAAGTACAAGACCCCCCAATAGGTTGATGGAGTACAAATCCCCAACAAGGTTAATGGGTACAAACCCCCAACAAGGTTACCCAGGCTCACAACCCCCCGAGCTAGGCTTGGTCATCCCTAACACTATAGAGATAATATCATATATATGCACTCCTTTCATCATCATATACATACAGTCCCTCTCATCATCATTATGTCATCATTTCAATATTATTTTATCATAATATAGTTATTCAACTCATAAGACATGCATAGGATTTCAATTCCTTAAGAAGCCATAACCGGATATTTTATCAAACACTTTGAGGGTGTCTAGTGCTAGTGTAAAATCATGCAATTTAAGAGTGAAATCATAATAGAAAATTCAATGTAAAACTTTCAATAAATACTTGGTGATACACTAAATCAATATATATCAAAACCCTTTATCAAATCTTACAGTAGACCTTGGTTTCATAGCTCAAAACATAGTAAAACAGTCACAATTTCATAAACCTCAATATAGTGTGCAGTGATTTTCATAACAAATATGAACCATGAGTAAATCATCTATAAATCATGCAAGATTACGTAAAAGGAAGCTTGGGTATCATGAGTGAGAGGAATCCATGAAAGAAGCCAACATACCTTAACTTTACAGATGAACTTGATGAAGATTAGAGATGGAGACTTGAAGCTTGAGTGCAATCCTTAAGATCTGGAAAGTGTTTGAGACTTGAATATAGGAGGTGAAATATTGCCTAAGTTTTTGAGTGAGTATTGGAAAATATTTAGAATGATATGAGGGTAAAAAATGGCTAACTATTGGTATATTTACGTTTGGGGACACTTAGGCCCAAGACTTAAAAGTCTTGGATCGCAAGAAAAACAACTGGGTAGAATTTAGACAGGTTCACATCTGTTCTGTGACGTGAACCTATCGTGGAGGCTGAGTTTACACATATCTGTGATGGAGGCATGTAATTGTACCATCGTGGATAGACACTAGAGAAGTAAAATTACAAAAATTTAAATTGCTAATCATTTGCTCTTAAATCCAGGTTAGATCCATTTTTCACTCAAAATGACCCCTGATCAAAAATATGGAGTTGAATTTTCAATATCGGGTATGGACTTTGAGATATATGAAAATTACAATTCCAAGCACTTCTAAGGCATATTTTTGGACACTTTTAGGGGTCATTTCAGATAGGATTCGTACCTTGACTAGGTTCTTAGATTTCTCTTCATTCGAGGATGAATGATCCAATGGGTGAGGTAATGTAACCATTTAGCCTGGAAATATGCTTGAGAAAATTGAGAAAAATGATTGAAAAAATCATTGGAGGGAACTATGAAGTCCATCTACAACTAGTAGAGTAATCTACCACCCATTGATGAGACATCGTAGATACCCAGCTGACTTGGTGAAATTTTCTAAGTCTGAGGCCCATGTACGAGACAACATATGGCCCATATACTAATCCACATCCTGTAGATTAGGCTTCGTAGTTTATTGGTTAAAAAATCAACTTTTCTGTATATTGAATTATAAGTTGTTAGATGTCCCATAGAAGTATTTATGGCTTGTGAAAAAGGTCTCATAAATTCCATGTCAAATTTTAGTAACTCAAACTTTAGGATACCTTACCTATGAAAGATCCGCCACAGCCTGTAAAAAGAACCATGACTTGTAGACGAGGTTTTGTAGTTCCTGTTTGCAGTTTTAGGAGGGGCATTCATGTCTTTTCCTAACCCCTTTTTAATTAACTTCCACAATATTTTGGACTTAATTTAAGTCCTATGACATAACCCTATATGTGTTATCCCTTAATTCACACTTAAAAATTCTTGAGAGCATCGGAGATGGGAGAAAAGTGAGGGTTTACAGTTCAAACATGAGGATCGATAGATGATTGATTGTTCATCAAATTTTTAGGTATGTAAGACTTCCATAAGTGTAGGACTGAGTTCATCAACATGCCTTATCGTAGTCTTAAGTCAGGCCATGCATTAGAATGAGTAGTGTAAATCCTATAATTCTAACTTTGATTTTCTTGCATTACTTTGAGTTCCCGTGATCTTCTATGAATGAGTTGGTGCAGTACATTGCTATTATAATGTTATTGAAATAGTAGTAGAAGTTATTCATGATGACAAGAACCCTATTTTCACTATTGATGATGTTTTGCATAATGTTTGACTTGAGAATATGAGTCTATTATTTGAGTTGAGCATCTAGAGCATGTTGAGTATATGTGGTATGTACATAAGTCTTGTTATTGCATATGCATCAGATGAGCATCTTATATGTGAATGAGTTGAGCATGGCCGCATAAGATTGAATGACTGTATAAGTCCATGTCCTACATGATGTAAACAAGAGTCTTGATTTGTATGATATAAAGTATAATTCTAAATTGATGAGCTATTGAGGAATTAACTTAAGCTACTTGAGATGAGTCAATGAGAGAGCTTGAGTTAAATTTCATGCGCATGTTTTAGTCTTGGAAGGATTAATAAGCACCAGGCGGGTGAGAGAATAGCACGTCAGAACTACACTACTAGCGTAGAATAGTCTTGCAGTTAACTTTAGTGGTTCATATTCCAATAAATGGACATTCTTGCTCTTTGGATCTTGGAGAGAGAGTTTGACCTCCTTTACCTTGGAAAAATTAGGATGGGCATGGCAACAATGTTGGCATTGTTGTGCGTCACCAAACTCATGGTGGTGGGAGTTATGAAAGTTAAAGAAACTTTCAAGCAATACTTAACTGAGTATTTTATATTTTAAACTAAGTTGCATGGGAAACTAATTTTCTTTTCAAAGTATGATTTTTAACTTAGAATTGCATTAGTTATTTGAGTTAAGTGACGAGTCAAGGAGTTTGAGTCTTGAGCCAAGTCATTGTTGAGTCTGAGACTTATCAGTTTCCTTGAGCCATGTTAGATACTAGCATATCTCATCTACTGATACCCATTTTGGCCTACATTGTTAATGATGTAGATACAGGTGATAGAGAAATTCAGCAGGCACACCGTTGGGCTTAGAGACTTGCTTCTAGAGGTGGTGAGCCCTCCTTGATTTTTGGAGGAGCTTTTCTTTCCTTGTATATTTAAGTAACATTTTATTTTATTTGAGGTAGCCTGAAGCTTGTCTTGGCACCTTCTAGATGAGTAGAGGCTTCATAGACACTGAGTAGATGGTGTTGATTGATGTTATTTTCCATACTTCATCATTAGGAACTATTTTATAAGAGCTTTTCTTATTTAATTGATTGTCTTATCTTAAGTATTCTTCCGCTGACAAGTGTGATATGATGCTAAGGCCAGATGGTTCTCTTGGGGAACC
The DNA here is from genome assembly GCA_025642045.1 of Solanum sejunctum. Classification (NCBI taxonomy): domain Eukaryota; kingdom Viridiplantae; phylum Streptophyta; class Magnoliopsida; order Solanales; family Solanaceae; genus Solanum; species Solanum sejunctum. Next base: position 28,268 of record JAOTQJ010130473.1, on the reverse strand, counting down.
AGTGATGGTTCTTCAAGCGCCGACCGCACCAAGGGTACCCTCCTAGGGCATGACACTAAATTGGACAATGATGTAGGTATATCATTAAATAGAGACATTTGACATGCTTGTTAATATGAAATGACAGTTTATTTAAGGTTTCTTCTGTAGGTAGCTTGAACAATAATTAACAATTTCGACAAATAATGATAAAGTTAAGGTTGATGCAAAACAAACAGGAAGAGTATAGACTTTTATACTTTGCAAAACTAACACCACTAGGACAAGATTAGAGAAAAAAGTAAACAAAGATCAATTGATCTTTCTTGCTACACCAAAGTGATAGAAAAAAAAAATCTAACTTAGGTTACAAACAAGAACTTCAAGTCTTCCTCTATTAGTTATCCTATGACATCAAAGTGCCATCGACCGTCATGTACAAAACATCAACACTAGGTAATCAGAACACCAAAGAGAAGATGAAGAGTATGAGCATAAAGGAGAAAAATCAAAAACCAAGTGTAAAATAGAATAGCTCAATAGTAATATTTGTTTAAATCAAATTTGAGAGGAGCATTTAAGAAGGAGAAGCATTTAATTATTTATAGTTGCAACATAAAAGAAAATAAAAAACTATATGAATGAGAAACTCTAAACAACCTATTTGAGCTCTGCCAGTATGATCATGTTGTAAACATCTAAAAAACAACAACTAAGCTTCTAACCATACTTCTCCATTTAAAGCTCATCTCAACCAAATATTGTATATTCTAGAGAATACGAAAGGCTCATCTCCATTTATGCAATATTTCAAGTCATTAATTTATTGTCTCTAAATGCACATGCAAGTGCCACAATGAACTTGGAGAAATTTACTACTGACAAAGTAATTTCTTCTTCTCTTGCAACTCTAAGGTCCTCTCCTAGATTGTATTCTCAATCACAGATCTCACAATCCTAGAAATGAGAAAATAACAATAAACTCCCTTCATTGGTATGTCTTGTTGGAAAAACAAACATGCACCTGATTGGTTTATATTTCCCTATTCGATATATTCTATCTTGGGCTTGCCTTTCCCCAGCAACATTCCACTAAGGATCTATCAAGAAAACCTAGCAAAGTTTAAGAAGAGATTGAGACGCCAAGAAAAGTATTCTAGGTCATTCAATAAAATATTACAAATCAAATTGTATCTATTATATAGATGCATAGAGAGGAAGATAAACCTTAAAAAAATAAATATTTCAAAGCTTATCAAGCGATGAACAAATCCAACAAAAAATTCATACTGCTTGGTATTTGACATGAAATGAAGAATATACATTCACATAGAACGGAAAGAAAAACCTTACTTGTCATGCCACTGCAAGGTTTAGGGCTAGACCTCTGGCTTTAAAGCTCATAAGGAATGTCTTGCAATCTGGATTGTTGGTAAATCTTGAAATTGCACAATCTTTTTGCAGTAGTAGTCATGGATCTATTTAATTGAACATAAGTGATGCCCAACTACAAAATGCACACAGGACATGTTTTTTGTTGTGACTACTGATGGCGACAATAGAGGTAACTGTGAAGGGCATAAAGAAAATTTAATCTTACCATCTATAGAGAATAGTGAAACTTACTGAAGACTATTGCTTTTGCAGAACCATCTCTTTTAATCATGACCCTTATTTCTTCTCTCTTTAACTAATAAAATAAGCAATGAGAATGCTCTTATTTCCAATAACAACAACAACAACAATAACATACCCAATAGAATTCTACATGTCGGGTCCGGGGAGGGTAGAATGTACGCAGACCTTACCACTACCTCATACAATGCTCTTATTTCCATAAAAGAGATATCCACAAGAATAAAACTAGACATGTTTAAGACATAATGTTAAAAAAAATAAATAAGGTTGATGCAATAATTTAGTGGGGGTGTTATTTGATGCAATATTTTCAAATGGTAACCAAAACTTCATTGAGACCTCATGAACCGTGCATTTTTCATACAACATAACTTCATCAGAAATCATCGTCCTGAACTTCTTCATGTGTAATACCATTTGCTAGATAGATGGTGTGGGAGCCTTAGGAATTATATATATATATATATATATATACTGCAAATTATATAACTTGCATCCCGTTGCACTCTTTTTAGAGAAGAAAGATAGATAAATATATTTACTGATTAAAAAGTAATTGTATACCAAAGCTTCTATTTTTGTGCTTGTCTGGAAATTATCAAGACAAATTCTTTTCCATATACTTGAGATGTAAATCATTTTATAACTGCTTTAGTTCTATGACCATTTGCAATGTAATTGATTTAGAATACGAAAGGCATGAAACTTGTACCACGCTTAAAACTCTATCAGGCACGACTTGCAAAAGACATGTGTGCAAGAAGTAACCTACAATAATCAAAAGAGATGCACGTTTTTATAGGAGAGTTGGTTTAAACTACAAATGATAGAACAATAGCAAGGGAATTCATAGCATATTTCTTAGGTTATTAAGAAATGAGGTACGAGATTTTAAATTGTCAAGTCTACAAGACTCATGGAAGTCATGTTAGGTGTTAAAAGGGATTCCAAATGTTATAGATGTTGTTGGTTTACGTGCATTCCCTCTATCGCTTATTAGTAATGCAATAGTTTGGATATTAGAACTCCTACAGAGCTCAATCACCAGTTGGGCAAAATTACAAAAAGCCTTCTTGGACAGAAAGTTTCCAAGGTCAAAGAATCTTAAATTGAAGGTCAAATCAATAACTTCTAACAGTTGTCAGGTAATTCCATTAGCATAATGTGGGAGAGGTCTATGTCATGATCCAAGCCTAGGGCCTAAATGTGACGGGCGAATAGAGAACCCAAAAGAATCCCAAACAAACCTTATAGCATGTCATTACACATTGTAATTTGCAAAAACAATTGAAATGGTATCGATAAATAAGCATAAACAAGGAAATTGGTACTAACGGTAAACTTCCATAACATAACATCAAGAAACAAGAGAGTCAAGACTAATAGCATAGATACATAACATGTCCAAAAACACCTCTATTACATAGATAAGAGTGGGGGCCTCGACAACAACCAGGCTCACCCTCATAGTTAATACATAAACAAAGGAAAAATAATCTTAGTACATAACAAGAGATCATAAGTAACGTCCCCGAAATGGTAGAATCACCAACAAGCTTGAGAGACAATCATTCTAGCCAGGTGAAGGAGGAGGATGGTCAAGCGATGTACTAATTCCTACATGATGATATCATATATGCATAGAGTATGCATTAGTACATTTAAATGTACCAAGTATGTAGGATGCAATGTAACATTAGACGGGCATCATAAGCAAAATGCATAATAATTCTCAATAGGTAGCATAACAGCAAGATGACATGTATGATTGATGTTTCCATAAAATATTCTTACATAGAACTATATGTGTAAGAAGAGGCCACTATCATATTGGAGGATCATCACATCCTACCACCCTTGGTGATTGAGGTACAAACCCCTTCAATTTGTTGGTGGATCCTCGCACCCTATCACCCTGGGTGCCTGGAGTACAAACCCCCCGACATGATTGTGAAGTTATAAATCCCTCAACATGGTTATCAAGGTATGAACCCCTTGACATGGTTAACCAGTGCGCACCTCCAGAGTAGGGAATGGTCACATTCCACACTATATAGAGAATACCATATACATACATTCATTTCATCATAATTTCATCATCATATAGTCATTTAACTTGTAAGACATGTATTAGGCCTTCAATTCCTAAACAACCCATAACTAAACATTTTATCAAGAACTTAGAGGGTGAGTAGCATTAGCATAAAACCATGCAATTCAAAAGTATTATCATGCTAGAAAATTCAATGTGAAACCCTCAACAGATACTTGGTAACACCCTCAAGCAATATACATCAAAACCCTTCATAAAATCTCACATTAGATATTAGATTCATAACCCAAAACATAGTAAAAACAATCACAAATTCATAAATCCCAACATAGTGTGCAGTGATTTTCATAATAAATAAGATCCATTTGTAAATCAACTTTAAATTATGCAATTTAGGGTAAAAGGATGCTTGGGCATCATGGGTGAAAGGAACCCATGAAGGAAACTCACATACCATAGCTTTGGAGATGAACTTGATGAAGATTGGAGATAGAAACTTAAAGCTTAAGAGCAAATCCTTAGATCTGGAGAGGATTTTGGAGACTTGAATTTAGGAGATAAAATATTAGCTAAGTGTTTGATTGAGTCTTGAGAAATGTTTAGAATGATATAAGGGTGAAAAATGGCTACGTATATGTATATTCACCTTTGGGGAAACTTAGGCCAAAGACCCAACAGTCTTGGGCCAAACAAAAATTAACTAGGTGGAAACTACAGGTCGAAGACTTATCGGGGAAATCAGATATGTTCATCTGCACCCTAGTCGCGTCGCGCAAACCTTACAAGAAATTGCATTCTTGCAAAATCAAAACTGCTAATCGATTGCTCTTAAATCGACATTAGACCTATTTTCCACTCAATTGGACCCCCTAAACAAGAATATGAAGTCGTATTTTTGATATCACACATGAATTTTGAGATATATGGAAGTTACGATTTTGGGCACTTCTGAGGCACATTTTAAGGCACTTTTTGGGGCCATTACAATATCTTCCCCTTGGGAACATTCATCCCCGAATGTCAAAGAGACGTATAAGAGGGATGTAAACATGACAAACTTAGCCCACATAGATATGTAACAATGCACTTAAACTTTATTTCAAAAATCTCATCATAAGTGTAAAATCATCATAAACTTATTAATTCAAACATGAATGTATGCAATGACACAATGGCTGAACTTAAGATCTGATATCATGTAAGGGACTTAGACCAATACCTTAGGGTTAAGTGGAGTGGAAAGTTAACGATAATACTTTTGTATGTCTGGCGTGGCCTCCCAAGTAGCACTTTCCACTTGCTGATTCCTCCAAAGGACCTTAACGGAAGCTACCTCTTTGTTTCTCAATCTCATCACTTGCCTATCTAAGATCTGATCTGTAACCTCTTCATTAGTCAAACTATCTTCAACGACACCCACAATATCAAGAGACACAATAGCATTTGCATCTGCACATTTTTTCAACATAGACAAACGAAACACCAGATGAACTAAATCCATTTCTCTAGGCAATTCCTACTCGTAAGCTACATTGCCAACCCCTCTCATCACCTTATAAGGATCCATATATATTGGGATAAACTTTCCATTCTTACCCAAGTGAACCATACCCTTCATGAGTGACATCTTCAAGACCTAATCATCAACTTTGAATTCAAGCTCCCTTCTTCTCACATCGGCATAAGACTTTGATGACTTTGGTTCATCTTCAATCTTTCTCTAATTATACTAACCTTCTCAAAAGGCTCCATAACTATATCTTGTCCTAACAAGGCCACCTTACCAACCTCAAACCACCCTACTTGTGATCTATAATGCCTACTATAGAGAGCCTCAAAAGGAGCCATATCTATTCTAGAATAATAGCCATTGTTGTAGGCAAACTCAATTAATGGAAGATGATCATCCCAACTACTTTTAAGCTTCAACACATATGCTCTAAGCATATCCTCAAGGGTTTGGATAGTCTTTTAGGCTTGGCTATCCGTTTGAGGGTGGAAGGTCATAGACAGCTTAACTTTAGTACCAAGACCCCTTTGGAAGGACCTCCAAAAATCTAAGGTAAACTGAGTACCACGATCTAATATGATAGAAAAAGGAATCCTATGCAACCTCACCAAGTCATGGATGTACAACCTTGCATAATCGTCAGCCCATATGTGGTCTTAACAGGTAGAAAATGAGCGAATTTTGTCATCTTATCAACCATAACAAAAATGACATCAAAACCTTTTCTATTCTTGGGCAACCCAACCACAAAATCCATACTAATCACCTTCCACTTCCAAGTAAGAATCTTTATGTCTTGGGTGAGGCCACTTGACCTTTGATGCTCGATTTTGACTTGTTGACAACTATGACTACCGAATATGAATTTAGCAGTGTCCCTTTACATGCCTCCCTACCAACAAACCTCTCTCAAATCTCTATACATTTTGGTGGAATTGGGGTGGATAGAATAAGAAGAGTTATGGGCCTCATCAAGGATCATTTCTATCAAACCATCAACATATAGTACACACAACCTACCTTGGTACCTAATGGCATTATCTCCACCTTGGGAGAAAGCCTCCACCTTGCCCTCTTTCACCAAGGCCTTCAATTCTAACAAGGAGGGATCAAGATCATGTTTTTCCATCACGTTATCAACCAAAGAAGACTTAAAACAATCCAGAACAACAACATTATCATCACCAACCAACTCTAACCTACTCCCAATCTAGCCAACTGATGCACTTCCCTAGCCATCTTCTTATCACCACCATAAATATGAACTAGGCTACTATAGACACCCTACTTAAGATATCCGCCACAACATTTGCCTTACCTAGATGATAATTCACACTCATGTCATAATCTTTAAGAAGTTCTAGCCACTATCTTTGCCTCAAGTTGAGATCTTTTTGATTGAAGACATATTAGAGGCTCTTATGATTGGTCAACACATCAACATGCACCACATACAAGTAATGACACAAAATCTTTAATGCAAATACCATGGAGGCTAGTTCAAGAGCATGAGTCGGATAGTTTTTTTCACGCAGTTTGAGTTGCCTAGAAGCATAGTCTATCACTTTACCATTTTCCATTAGAACACAACCCAACATAACCCAACTCTAGAAGCATCCTAATACATGACAAATCCCTCTAGCCCTTTCGGCAGTGACAATATAGGAGCTAAGACAAGCTTATCTTTCAGGGTTTGGAAGCTCCTCTTACTCTTATCAGTCCACACAAACTTGGCCTTCTTTTTAGTAAATTTTTTCATAGGAGAAGTAATAGAAGAGAACCCATTAAAAAATCTTTGATAGTAATCTGCTAAGCTAAAAAAACTCCTAATATCCAATGGGGTCAAAGTTCTAGGCCAATTTCTAATCACATCGGTCTTCTTTGGATCCACCTTAATGCCACCCCTGATACCACATATCCTGGGAAGTCAACCTCACTCAACCAAAATTCATACTTTTCATATTTAGCATACAATTTCTCCTTCCTCAATATTTTTATCAACCTTCAAATGAGCCTTATGCTCCTCCTCACCACACGAATAGATCAAAATATCATCAATGACTACCACAATATATGAATCAAGGTAGGGTTTGGAAAACTTATTCATAAGGTGTATGAAGATGGTCAGTGCATTGATCTACTCAAAAGGCATCACAACAAACTCATAATGCCTATACATAGTTCGGAAGGTCGTCTTGTGAATATCAAACTCTCTCACCTTCACTTGATGATACTCGGATCAAAGATCCATTTAGAGAAATGTCTAGCCCCTTGTAATTGGTTAAACAAATCATCAATTCTCAAAAAAGAATACCTATTCTTGATGGTGACCCTATTGAGTTACCTGTAGTCAATGCACATTCTAAGAGACTCATCATTCTTCCTAACAAACAACACAGGTACACCCCAAGAGGATTGGCTAGGCCTAATAAAGCCCTTCTCTAACAAGTCCCTCAATTGCTCCTTTGATTCATTTAACTCTGCCGAGGCTATACAGTAACGGGAAAGAGAAATGGGTTGAGTATCGGTGATAAGGTCTATACCAAAATCTATTTCCATTTTGGGAGGAACACCGGGAAGGTCATTTGGAAAGACAACGAGAAACTCATTTACAATTGGAACCAACTCTATGGGAAGGACCTTGGACTCCACATCCCTAATCCTCATAAGATGATAAAGACACCCCTTGGAGATCAACTTACGGGCTTTAATTCAAAAGATGAACCTAGCCTTGACCGCCACATTATCTTTATCCCACTCAAGGATAGATTTATTTGGGAATTGGAATTTGACCCTATGGGTTCTATAATCAATGGAAGCATAGTATGCCTGCAGCTAATGCATCCCAAGAATAATATCAAAATCTACCATGTCTAACTCAACAAGATCAAAAGGCAATAGTTTATGCAAGATCCAAATAGGAAAACTTCTATAAACTTTTCTAGCAACAATAGATGCACTAATAGGAGTAGAAACCTCATATGACTCATGTAATAACTCAAGGTCAACATGGAACTTTTTGACAATAAAGTGGGTAACAAAAGAAAGAGTGGCACCCAGATCAATCAATGTATACATATCAAAGTCAAGGATTTCAACATATCAATAAAGACATCGGGGACCTGCCCCACCCCTTGCGTCCCACGCAAAGTATAAAACTGATTATGCCTTGGAGGTACCATCTTGTTGGAAACCTTTCCTAAAGAAACTGCATTACCACATCATGGACAAACCTTTTTGCCGTTGTCACAATTTTGAGGACAATCCACCTTTTTTCGACCCACTTCCCCACAACCATAGCATGCATTAGTATCTCTCAAAAATTGGCCCTTATGACCCTTACCACACTTAGAACACACCTCATTAGGAACCACCACACCAACACCTTGGGTTCTTGGAAAGTCATTGGCAAATCCCCTATTAGAAGCATGAGAAGACCCTTGGCCTTGGTGAAGCTAGCCACCCCTTCCGCTTATGAAGTTGCCATCAAAATGGGCCTTCTTGGTATCATGGCCCCTTATCTTCTTCAATTTACACTCTACCATTTTCTTGACATAGGTCATCAAACGTGATAAGTCCATGTCATTAATCAACATGGCGGATTAGCACTCCTCACTAACCAAGTCGAAAACACCTATCACAAATTTGTTAATCCTAGATCTTGAGTCAGCCACCAAATGTGGAGCATATTTCCAAAGTTAGTTGGACTTATGGGCATACTCCCTCACGCTCATGGACCCTTGTTTCAAATTCATAAATTCCACTAACTTAGCTTCCCTAAGTTCAAGGGGAAAAATCAATTAAGGAAGGCCACCTTGAACTCCTCCCAATGCACCATATAGTTGACTCCCTTCTCTTCCTTTCATTGGTTATACCATACTTGAGCTACCCCTTTCAGTTAGTAGGCTGCCAACTCCGCCTGAACCTCCGACCTGAAACCCATGATAGACAAAATCTTATAAAACTTACTAATGAATTCTTGAGGGTCCTCACTCACGTTTGACCCATGGATTTCTGGGGGATTCATTCTCATGAAGTCTCTCACCCTTTATGCTGGTGTAGGAGCATAAGGGGCTTCGACCCCTTGATTTTCCTGAGTATCCACCACTTGTGTAAGTAAGGTAAGAGCATCCCTAAGCTCTCTATTGGCTAGTTATTTCTATTGGCCAGTTGCTCCTTGGATGTGCGGGCTTATCTTCCTCTCATGTTAGGAATGATCTAGCATAGCAAAGAACAAGCATTAGGGGAGGAAAGCTTACTTAAACTCCATGTCATGACATAGAATATGAAGACGGGAAAGATTTCCTAAAATGTCTCACAACCTCCTACTCATAGTTGTGGTGCACAACACAACCATGAATATGACTCTAATAAACATGATGTGTTAGACTCCGAGGATCTAACAACCTAGTGCTCTGATACCATCTTTATCATGACCCAAGCCTAGGGCCTAGACATGACCAGTGAATGGGGAAACCAAAAGAATCCTAAACAAGCCTCATAACTTATCATTACACATCCTTGGTCGCAGAAACAAATGAATTGACAAGGAGAAATAAGCATAAACAAAGGAATTTGATCATATCATCAAGAAATAAGAGAGTCAAGACTCATGGCATAGATACATAACATATCTAACAACACCTCTACTACATATATAAGAGCAAGGGCCTTGACAACAACCAGGCTCACCCTCATAGTCAATTCAAAAACCAAGAAAAAATGGTTTTATTACATAGCAAGAGATCATAAATAGAATCATGTAGGCATAAAGTATGTCTTAGTACGTTTAAATATACTAAGTATGTAGGATGTAATGCAATATTGGATGGGCATCATAAGCAAAATTGATAATAGTTCTCAATAGATAGCATAAAAGCAAGATGGCATGGATGATTGATGCTTACATAGAACATAATACATGTGTAAGAAGAGACCACTATCATATTGGTAGATCATCGCACCCTACAACCCTTGGTGATTGAGGTACAAACCTCTTTAATTAGTTGGTGGATCATCTTACCCTACCACCATTAGTGATCGAAGTACAAATCCCCTAAATTAGTTATCAAGGTACAAATCCCTCAACATGGTTATCAAGGTATGAACCCCTTGACTTGGTTACCTGGCGCGTAACCCCCGATAAGGCATGGTTACATTCCACACTATATAGAGAATATCATATACATACATTTATTTCATCATCATTTCATCATTATATAGTTATTCAACTCATAAGCCATGCATTGGACTTTCAATTCCTCAAGAACTCATCATTGAATATTTTATCAAACACTTAGAGGGTGTGTAGTACTAGTGTAAAACCATGCAATTCAAGAGTGTTATCATGCTAGAAAATTCAATGTTAAACCTTCAATAGATACTTGGTAAAGACCTCAAGAAATAAACAACACAACCCATTATCAAACCTCATATTAGAGCTTAGATTCATAGCCCAAAGCATAGTAAAAAAGTCACAATTTCATAAACCCCAACGTAGTCTGCAGTGATTTTCATAATAAATAAGACCCATTTGTAAATCAACTTTAAATCATGCAATTTAGGGTAAAAGGAAGCTTGGGCATCATGGGTGAAAGAAACCCATGAAGGAAACCCATATACTTTAGCTTTGGAGATGAACTTGATGAAGATTAAAAATGGATACTGGATTCAGAGAGGATATTGGAGACTTGAATTTAGGAGATGAAATGTTGACCAAATCTTTGAATGAGTCTTGGAAAATATTTAGTATGATATAAGGGTGAAAAATGGCTAAGTATAGGTATGTTAACATTTGGGAACACTTAGACTAAAGTCCCAACAGTCTTGGACCACACAAAAATTAACTGGGTAGAAAATACACAGGTTCGCATCGCATACCTGTCATGAAAATTAGATTTGTTCATCTAGCCCTGGCCACGTCGTGTAAACCTTATTGGAAATTACATTCTTAGAAAATCAAAATTGCTAATCGATTGCTCTTAATCTATTAAACCCTTTTTTCTCTCAATTTGACCATCTGAATAAGAATATGAAGTCAGAATTTGGATATTGTACATGAATTTTGAGATATATGAAAATTATGATTCTAGGCACTTTCCAGGCACATTCTCGAGCACATTTTGGGGTCATTACAGTCCACCAAATGTTTGAGAATAGTTCCAGACCATAAGATCATGGACGATGCCTTAGTGGAGATTTTCTATCGGGCTCTTGATAGGAATAGTCAAGAGTGTGCCGATACCATCATGGGAGGCATGTTCTTAGATCAACCATCCATAACAATAGCATAGAGGATGGAGTAAGTAATCAAGACTAATAGAGCATGGGGGCAAAAGGAGTGAGATTCTACAAGGAGGTCATCTGCGGTAAGTGTTAGTTTGGAGCAATCTAAAATGAAGGAGGAGATCATGCAACAAATTGATCAAGTCCACATGAGTATGGACATGGCAGTGAAGTAAACTAAAGAAAGTGTTCAAATAGTAGTCTACCAAGCTCTAAGAATGACCATGTATTGAGTGTCATATTATGTTACCCAGATTTAGTTTTTTCTTCTACTGTTGTGTACGATGTGACGATGAAGTCAAGTGGTTCGCTTGGAGGATAGCCATATTCTCTGAGTCCTGGCCATGCCAAGGGTACCCTCTCGGACAATGTAGTGCAGGCAAGATACTTATGTATAGTACAGTATGTGACTCAATGCAACATGCTTCTTATATTCAATTATACTTAAATTACTTAACTCAGATACTCAAACTCAACCTCATTAATCATGCATAGAATTTCATAAAATCATGAAATTTTGGGCTCATGCTATCAAGTATAAAACTCTATCCTAATATCATGCAACAATTATGTGATGCAACAAGTCTTCTTAATTTATCAAGAGCATTCGTAATGAATGCAGAATTTTAATATTAAGATGATAGGATTTCTCAAATATCAACTCCTTTTTCCAAATATTGACTTAAGAAGATGAAGGGTCATGGAAGAAGTTATTCTAGACTTTTGGAAGCCTTACATACCTAGGAATAGGAGGAGCAATCAAACCTCAATCGATCCTTACCCTTGAATTTGAAACCTAGCTTCTTTTGTCCTCTTGTGCTCTTAAGAACCCTTGAATGAATAAAGGTGAATAATACTCTTAGGGTTCTGCTCTAAGGATATATTCAAGCATAAAATGACCAAGGGTTTAATGGAATAGGGTTTGGAATGGATAAAAACACTCCTCTTTAAAGCTATCATCTGAGTCAACGAGACTCCATCAATGAGTCGTACATCATTCTACGAGTCGTTGATACACTCTTACAAACCAAAAGTGTCTTGAAATTAACTCAACAAAATTTACCATAAAACCCCTCTCTATAAGCTGTAAAGCATTTTACTACTCGTAAACTCCTCTTATAAATAAAGGGGTCTAAAAACTTAAGTTACTGGAATTACGAAACATTCTCTATAATTTGTGACATGCTTTACGAGTCGTTTATCGGTTCATACATATAGGCCTCAAACTTAGAAAATTTTACCATGTCATCTGGGGTTTTATAAGACCCATTCTATGAGTCGTAAAACTGTCTACGAGTTGTAAATGGCTCTCGTGGACCTTCTTCTGCATCTTTTCTAGCAACCTTTGCACATCCACTCCGGATCAGGTAAACGGAATTAAGGGGTGTTACATTATCTCCCCCTTGGAATTATTTATCCTTAAATGAAGAGAATTATAGGGATTTAAGTAAAGGCAAGAATCTTCCTATGGTCTCTAACAGTTAACTAATGCTCACCTTACTCATGCAATAAAAAAAACAGGAATTTTCAGTATGTAAAACAATCAAACAGTCAAGAAATCACATCAATCCTCACTTGGACTCTAGAACTCTATCATCTATATAACAAGAATGAAAGAAGAACTCAAGGAATGAAAATTAAAGGATTTAGAGGGAGATTGTTACCATCAATTCTCTCATCATCAGCGAGAAAGAACAAATGAGGGTATTTGGCCTTCATGTCCTTTTCCTCTTTACAAGTAGCTTCTTCCATAAATTGGTTCTTCCACAATACTTTGACGGATGTAATCTCTTTGGTTTTTAACTTGTGAGCCTAACACTCAAGGATTTGGATAGAAATCTCCTCATAACTCAGACTATCTTTCACTCCAATACTCTTGACAGGAACAACTAAGTGTGGATATCCCAAACACTTCTTAAACATAGAAATATGAAAGATTAGGTGGATGGTCTCTATTTTTGATGGTGGCTTTAACTCATAAACCATATTGCCTACTCTCTTTATGATTTGATAAGGGCCAATGTCCTCGGACTTAGCTTCCCTTTATTTCTAAATCTCATCACTCCTTTCATGGGTGGTACTTTCAAATACACCAAATCATTGACCTCAAACTCTAAGTCTCTTCTTCTAACACCTATGTAGGATTTTTGTCGACTCTGTGCATCCCTCAACCTTTATCGAATGACATTCACCTTCTCCATCGCTTAGTGAACCAACTCTACTCTAACTAGCCATGCTTCACCAACCTCAAACCATCTAATTGGTAACCTACACCTCCTCCCAAAAAATTCCTTATATGGGGCCATCTGAATGCTCAAATGGAAGCTATTATTGTAAGCAAACTCGATCAAAGGAAAGTGGTCATCCTAATTACCTTTAAAGTCAATGGTACAGGATATCAACATATCCTCCAACATCTAAATAGTATGTTCTGCTTGGATATCCATCTGTGGGTGAAAGACAGTGCTAACGTGCACCTTAGTACCCAAACCCTTGTGAAATAATCTCCAAAACTGAGCATTAAATTGAGATCCTCTATCTTAGATGATGGAAAAGGGGACTCCATGTAATATAACGATCTCTTTTATGTAAAGTTGGGCATAATCCGCCATAGTGTTAATCATTTTAACTGTCAAGAAATGTGCAGATTTAGTCATCCAATAAACTATCACCCAAAATGAATCATGTTGTCCGCAGTAACCTCAACAAGCCTTTGACAAAGTCCATGTTAATCATATCCCATTTTCTCTCTAGATTCTCAAAATTCTGAGCTGCTTCACATGGCCTTTAGTACTCAACTTTAGTTTTCTATCAATTCGAGCACTTGGAAAAGAGCTCGACAATGTCTGTCTTCATCCTACTCTACTATGGATCTCTCTCGAACACCATCAATATCTACAACACATAGTCTGCCTTGATACCTCAAAACTCCATCTCCCCTTTTGGCGAAAGCCATCACCTTCTGCTTATGCATATAATCCTTCAATTACAATAAGATGGGATCACTACCTTGTTTCCCCTTCACTTCCATTTCTAGAGATGATGTACAACCATTTTGCACACGAACTCCTCCTTAGCCTGATTTGTCTAATCGAACTCCCAATTGTTCTAGTCTGTGAGCCTTCTTGGCTAACTTTCTCTTCTTCTTCTCTGCATGAGCGATCCCATGGACAAACTTTCTAAGAGAATCAACACCTACATTAGCTTTACATGGATGGTAAAGGATACTCATGTTTTAGTCTTTGAGAAAATCAAGCCATCTCCTCTGTCTTAAGTTAAGCTCTTTCTGGGTGAAGATGTATTGCAGGCTTTTGTTGTCTGTGAATACATCCACATGTGCTCTATTTAAATGGAGGCACCATAGATTGAGAGAAAGCACCACTGCTACCAACTCCAAGTCATGAGTAGGATAGTTTTTTTCATACGCCTTAAGTTTTCTAGAAGTGTAGGCAATAAACTTCCCCCCTCTGCATCAACATACATCCTAACCCCACTCTCAAAGCATCACAGTAAATGACAAATAAATTCATCCTATCAGGCATGGTCATTAATGGTGTGATAGTTAACCTCATCTTCAGCTCTTAGATGCTTTTCTCACACTCATCATACCATTGAAGCTTGACCTTTTCTGTGTCAATTTGGTCAATGGTGCAATTATGGAAGAGAACCGATCAACAAACCTTTGGTAGAAGCTAGCCAATACCAAATAATTCATTATCTTGGTTAGTCAGGCTGGTCTAGGCTAGTTCTTGACCACCTCAATCTTTTGAGTATCCACTCGAATTCTATCTCCAGAAACCACATGACCCAAGAAAGCCACGGATTTGATCCAAAACTCACACTTAGAAAACTTTGCTTATAACTCATTTATCTCCAAGTATCTGCAAAATGATTCTGAGATGATTGGCATGCTCTTACTTATCTCCTGAATACACCAGAATATCATTAATAAGCACGATCATAAATATGTCAATATATTATCTGAATACTCTGTTCATCAAGCTATTAAGGCTGCAGGTGCATTTGTTAACCCAAATGATATTACCAAAAAGTCAAAGTGACTATATCATGTTTGAAAATCCATCTTAAATAGGTCCCATTCCCTCACATTCAATTGGTGATAGCTTGATCTGAGGTCTATCTTAGAGAAAACAGTAGCACCCTGATATTGGTCGAAGAGGTCATCAATCCTCGAAAGGGATAATTATTCTTAACTGTCACCTTATTCAACTAACGATAGTCAATATACATCCTATGGGATCCATCCTCCTTTCAAACAAACAATATCTGAGTGCCCCATGAAGAGACATTCGGCCTTATACATCCTTTCTCTAATAAATAGCTCGACTTCTTCTTCAACTCTTTCAACTTCACAGACGCCATTCTATATGGTAGAATTGAAACAGGATGGGTGTTAGGAAGAACATCAATTTCGAAGTTGATCTCCCTATTAGGAGGACTCTAGTACAATTCTCAGGAAATACATCAAGAAACTCACTCACAATTCAGACAAACTCAACATCATCAGACTTGACTCACACAAGGTGGTAGATACATCCCTTAAATATTAGTTTTAGGGCTTAGAGGTAATAAATAAGCTTAACCTTTGGTGCAATAAAATCTCTCTTCCACTCAATAACAGACTCATTTTGAAACTAAAATTTTATAGCCTAGGTTCGGCAATCAACAGAGGTATAATAGGCATAAAGCCAGCCTATAACAATGATCATGTCAAAATCGACCATCTCTAACTCATTCAAATAAGCAAGAGTATCCTTATGATAAATGGATACTACATAATCTCTATAGATTCTCTCAGCTTGAATAAACTCACCAACAAGAGTGGAAATAGAAAATGACTCATGCAAGTACTCAGAAAAAATCTCAAATCTACTTACCATATATGGCATCACACAAGAGCAAGTTGCACCCAAATCAAGTAAAACATAGCAAGGAAAGGTAAAGACTCAAAGCATACCCATTACAAGATCTAGTGCAGTCTTTTAGTTCTGTCTGTTCCCTATTGCATATAAACGGTTCGTCCCACTGCCTACCCCTAGTGTAGTATCTTTCTAGGTACCCCTTGTTGGTGGTGCTGTGGTAGAAGACTGGGTCTTATTGCCCCATACTAGACACTCCATCTAGAAATGGCTGGGTTGGCCACACTTGTAGCAACCATTCCCTCTGTCTCTACATTCTCCAGATGCATCCTGCCACATTTCCAATAAGGTGGCTTCCATTTAGAGCCAATGTTTCTTGAGACTGTGCACCCTGTGCCCTAAAGTTTGATTGACCTTGGGACTTGTGATCATACTTATGGCTCGGGATTGGTACACTGACTAAAGATAGTATATAGCTAGAGGACCTCTTCTAGAAATAGGACTTATCTCCCTTACCATGCTTAGTCTGACTAGGATCAAGCCCTTCTGATCTAGCTTTTTTACTAAGATGCTCCTCTCTATCCTTCTACTTAACTTCTTCAGTCTACTGGGCATAAACCTTTATCCTAGAGATATCCATACCTGGGACCAACAATTCTGCCTTGCACTCCCTCTTCACCTATCAGCCCAACCAAGACACAAATTTCCTCATCCTTGCCCTCATATCCCTAACCATCTTTGGGGCATACTTAGATAGCTGGATCAATTTCAGACTATGTTCTTAAATAGTCAGCTCCTCTTGTTTTAGATTCATAAACACCTCGACCTTCAACTCTCTCAACTCCTGAGGGAAGAAGTGATCGAGAAAGACACTCTCGAACTCATCCCAAGTAGCAGGCTAAGCATCTACACCGTGACTCTTATCCCACTGATAATACCAAACATTAGATACATCTTTGAGCTGATGGGCAAGAAGCCCAACTCCCTCAGTCTTGCTCGCATTCATAGTCTTTAGAACTTTCCACGTCTTATCAATGAAGTTCTGTAGGTCCTCCTAAACCTTAGGACCAATTTTGGCAGTTGTTGGCTCATGGCAGCTAGAATAAGGAGTTTGTGATACCAAGTTCCCGCTTTAGGTAATTACCAACTGTGTAAGCATAGTGATAGCTCCTCTGAAGTTAGACTCTATAGTAGGAGCAGGTAGAGCTGTTAGTGTTACAGGAATATCGATAATTCTAGGCACTCAACCTCAGCCTCTCATTTCTATCTGAGGAGGCACCTCTGAAGTAAGGTTCTCAGAATTGCTAGCTTAAGCATTCCTCTCGATTGTGGTGCATCTAGGATATATGATTTGAAAGTTTGTAAAACATAAGTTAGAAAATTTTTGTAGAGTTTTAACTTTATCGCACGAACCCAGAACATAAGAAAGTGAGACAAATCCTAATGTCCTATAACCTCCTTCTTATGTAATGTGGTACATAGCACACCTATAAACAAGAATTTATTAGATGCGATTTTCATAGACACCATAGGTCCCTTTAAGACTATGCTCTCATACAAAGATTGTCATGGCCCAAGTGGGTACCCTTGGTATGATCGCCACTCAAAGACTATTTCTAGCCCCCAAGCGAACCATTTTGCCCTCATGGTCACATCGTACTCAACAATGGAAGAATAATACTTAAATAAAAAGGGCAACATGAACATAACTCAACTAGCTCATAGTTTCCAATGAATAAATTTTGAATGTAAAATACTCAATAATATCCTCTACTCAGTGTCTATGAAGCCTCTACTCAACAATTTATGTGGTGTTATGATAGGCCATGAACACCTCATATCAAAGAAATAAATAATATACTAAACCAACTCATAAGATAAGGAGCTCCTCTGGAAAGCCAAAATGGGTCACCAACTGTAGAAGTGTACTTATTTGGACCTCAATGATGTATGCACTGAAGTCCTCTATAGACAAGATTTGCATTATGAAAAGATGTAGGCAAAAAATGGATGTCAGTACATGGAATATACTACTGTGTAAAATTGTTCAAGAAAGTAAAGCTCAGCTCACTCATCTCGACTCAATAACTAATGCTCATCTCGAGACATGCAAGTTTAAAGTAAATTGTGCTTTTCAAAATATACTCAGTAAAATAGACTTAATTTAAAATATCATGCTCAAATAAAATTTGCTCAAGAGTTTCTCCTAACTGGCATCCACATCCCATCACCTTTAGTTTGGTGATACACAATAATGGCGATGTTGTTGCCACGCCCACCCTTCACTTGCCACAAAAAGGGTGACCAACTCTTTCTAGGATCCATAGAAAATGTCCACTTGTATGACAAGAGTTGCCAGAACAAGTTGTATGACTATCCAATGCTGGCAACATAGCTTTATAGATTAAAGTAAATATTTACTTGCTCCCTACTCAGTGCTCGATACTCGTCCCAAGACTAAAATATGATCAACTCATCAATTAACTCAATCAATCAACTCAATCCTCAATGCTAAGTCAATCAACTCAAAACTCAACCTTATTAGGTTCTGATCTCAACTCATCTCAGTTACTCAATAACTTAGTCAATCAATGCAAACAATAAAATTCAACTCATACTCAAATGACCATTTAGAGTCACTCAACTTGACTTATCATGTAGTGCAAGCAAGATATGTCTAGTAAAATATGTGATTCAATGCAACATGCTTCTCATACTCAAATTACTCAACTCAGATACTCAAACTCAACCTCATTAATCATGCATAAAATTTCATAAAATCATGAAATTTTAGGCTCATGCTATCAAGTATAAAAAACTCTAGCCAAATGTTATATAATAATTATGTGATGCAATAAGTCTTCTTAATTTATCAAGAGAATTCATAATGAATGTAGAATTTCAATATTAAGATTATAGATTTTCTAAAAATCTCAACTCCATTATCCAAATCTTCATTCAAAAAGATGAAGGGGAATGTGGAAGAAGGTATTCCATACTTCGGTAAGCCTTACATACCTGGGACTAGAAGGAGCCATCAAACCTTAATCGATCCTCCCCCTTGAATTTGAAACCCTAGCTTCTTCTTTTCTCCTCTAGTGCTCTAAAGAACCCTTGAATGAAGAAAGGTGAATAATACCATTAGGGTTCTATTCTAAGGCTTTATTCAAGCCTAAAATGGCCAAGGGTTTAATGGTATAGAGATTGGAATGGACAAAAATACCCTTATTAAAATTGTCAATCTGAGTCTACAAAACCCCATCTACGAGTCATAGATCGTTATATAGCGTAGATAGCCTCTCGCAAAATAAATAGGTCCTAAAATCAACTCACTGGAATTTACACTAGAAACCCTCTCTACGAGCTATAAAGCATTTTACAAGTTGTAAACTTCTCTCATAAATAAGGGAGTCTGGAAAATTGAGTTACTAAAATTTGCCACAAAACATTCTCTATAAGTCGTGACATGATTTATGATTCATATACCATTGTGTATATATAGGCTTCAAACTTAGAAAATTTCACCAAGTTATCTGGGGTTTTACTAGACCCATTCTATATGTCGTAAATTTGTCTAAGAGTCGTAAATGGCTCTGGTAAACCTTTCTCTACAACCTTTCTTAGCAACCTTTGCATATACACTCTAGATCAGGTAGAAGGATTTTGGAGGTTTACAGTAATACTTACATACTTGAAATCAAATATTACAATTGTTGTGATATTTTTGTTCTTGATTGGGAAATTTATCGTCTACAAATTCTAGCACGCCCACTGGGACAATCTCTACCTCTCATCTCAACTTGTAATGCATCAAATAATATTCAAATGGCTTCTAAATTTATCATCTCCCAATCAACTTTATCTAATTCTGCTGACTCCAAGTTCTCTGCTAAAGTAGAGGAAATTCTTGGTATCACTTTTGAAAGTTCAGGAGCAGTTAATAGGAGCAAGGCTACCATGCTAGGACAACAAATACTTCAAGTGTCATCCATATAAATTCTTGTTTTGGGATCTTCAACTCCAAAAAGAGCAAGATCCTCTAGAAATTCTTTAGATGGAGGAAGTAGTATTGCAGAAAGAATTGAAAGCGCTTTAGCCTTGCTTGAATTTCCTAGATCAAAGAACTCCACCACAAAGAAAGACTTGCATGAGTTGTACCCTTTGAAGATCAACTTGAATAAGAACTCATGTCACTCTCTGACATCATCAATCATCTATGGAGGAGCAACTAGCAAGCTTGACTAAAACAATTGTAGGCTTGAAAAAGTGCATGCATGAATAAGATACTAAACTTTTCAAGGTGATTACTAAAATAGATAACAAGATTGAGAGACGATCAAATAAAGCACCTATAAAGCTTCCTAGAATTCAATACAAAGGAAAGTCTTGCATAAAGCAAACAAAAACCAAAGATATTCATCTCTCCACTGAAGATTTGATTCTTATTAATCAATTAAAGGACTTAATCATAGATACTATCGAAGATAAATCTGAATCCTCATCAAAATTTTCCCTCACATATGAAAAGCCATACACAAATAGGATTGATAATGTGGAGATGCCCTTAGGTATCAACCTCCTAAACTCCAACAATTTGATGGCAAAGGAAATCTAAAACAACATTTAGCACATTTTATTGAAACTTACAATTATGCTAGTATGTATGGTTATTATTATGTCGTCAAATAATTTGTTCAGTATTTCAAAGAAAATGTCTTTGATTGGTATACAAATCTAGAACCTATATCTATAGATTTTTATGAATAATTAAAGCAAGAGTTCCTCAGTCATTTATATTGCACAAGAAATGTTGTTTGTATGATCAAACTTACAAAGGCTCACCAATGTGAAGGTGAGCTAGTTGTTTACTTTATCAACTGGTAGAGTAATTTGACCCTTAACTGCAAAGATTGTCATAGTGATTTCTAGCACTGAAATGCGCATCCAATAAATGAAATGGGACCTTCACTATAGCTTGCAAGGGTTAAAATCTAATACATTTGAAGAGTTGGCAACTTATGCACATACATGTAATTAAGCATGACTATAAGAAAGGGTCTCTTGTCTATTAGCATCAGGAAGATAAAGATATATAGAACTCCAACGTGGGGTACAAGTTATGATTCTCCTCATTGCATGAGCTTAAACCACAAGTTATAATGCTCTTAGACACATAAGCCCAAGTAAGAGCTTTTCAAATTTAAGCTAAATCTCAAAATTTGAAAGCTCTTCAATTTCGAGCTAAATTTTATGTTAGAAATCTCATTAAATTTAGCTAACCTTCACATTATGAAGCTCTTTAATTTTGAGATCATCAAATTATGAGCCAAATTTTCAAATAACAAACCTCTTTAAAATTCGAGCCAACTCTTCAAATCACACTACTCAAATTTGAGCAAAATCTTTAAAATTGAACAAATTCATTAGGTCAAAGTGCTCCTTGATGCAAGAATCTAAAATGCATCTTATAAAACTCCATATAAGACTCAAGTCCCAAATCTTCTCAAATTGAGATAAATTTTTAAGTTTTAATGCTCCTCTAATTTGAGAAAAATCATCAAGTTTCAAAGTTCATTAAATTCGAGCAAAATCTAGATGTCAAAATACTCTTAGCCTGCAAGAGTACAAACTGTACATGGCACCCCAAAAAATATCTGCTAGGGTGAAAATCTCAAAAGCGGTAGACTAGGAAAAAGTTAGGACACCACAAATGTCAGCTAGGCTGAAAATCTCAAAGGAGGTGACCTAGGAAAAACTAGAAAAAAAATCATTCCCCCCAGAACTACGTTGTGACTTCATCCTCTTCATTTACCATATTCTAAGTTTAATTGTATGAGTCTCAAAAAGCTATAATGTTCCCACATAATTCTTTGTGGGGGCAAATCCCTATAGAATAAGAGCTTTTTCAATAGCACACTTGAGATCTTTAAATTCAGTCAAGTTTGCAAATTGAAGTTATCAAATCCAGTCAAATCTGCAAGTTAAATTCTTTAAATCATCTAAATATACAAATCTAAGTCTTCAAAGACTTCATAGTCTTTAAATTCTTCTAATATGCAAGGTGAAGTCTTTGAATTCCTCAAGTATTCAAGTTGAAGTCTCAAATTCTTTGAGTTTGCAAGTTTAAGTGTTCAAATCAATCAAGTTTACATATTGAAATCTTTAAATCCACCAAATTTGCAATTTGAAGTCTTCAAATTCTCTTCTTCTTAAAGATGAAATTTCAAATCCATTATATTTACAAGTCAAATTCTTTAAAGTTGTTGAGTTCGAAAGTTGAAACCTTCAAGCCTTGAACTTTAAATTTACATTTTTAAGGAAGAAATGAGTAACTATCTCTTTATATTATGAGTATTCTCTCAAATTTCCTTTCTTGGGGAAAAGACGAGTATCCATCCCTTCATACCATGAGAATATCTCTAAAAGGACCTCTTTTCATGCCTTAAGGTGGACAAAATTTATCCCTTTGCACCTTAAGCTAGCCTTTTTGTTAGTTTATCTTTAAAAGGATCACGAAGTTCCATGCCTTAAGGTGGATAATATTGTCCTTTGCACCTTAAGATGATCTCTTTACACCTTTATGCTTAAACATTTGGAATCTTGCAAAGCTTCAAATTTGTAATCTCAAGGTGGAGACGTTAATCGCATCCCTTCACACATCAAGATCAAATTCCTATTTTATGGTACAAATCTCCATTGTGAGCCTCCACAAAATGCAAATATTGCTTTCTATGACCTACAAAAATGGTGAAAAAAAGAATATGTGGAATAAATAAGTCATACCTTGACAAAGACGCTTGAGGGTTGGACTTTAAAATTTGATTGAAAAATATGAAGAAATGTGCCTCTATAGGGTATTGTTCAAGAAGAAAGAAAGATAACAAAGCAAAAGAAAGAAGAAAACAAGAAAAGGAAAAAAGGAAACAAAAAAGAAAGAAAGAAAAGGATAAAAACAAGAAAAGGTAAGAAACAAAGTATTGCACATACTAGGAAAAAAGAAAAAGAAAGGGGAAATTTTTTCATGTCCGAAAAAAAAGTAAAGAATTTTTTCCTAAACTACCAAAACAAAAGGAATTCCTTTTGGAAGACATGGAAAAGGAAAATAAAAAAAGAAATTTTGAGGCTCCAATGACAAGTGTTATACAAAGAAGGAAAAAATGCATTTAATGCTAAATTAAGGATAAAGGAGAGAACTCATTTTTCTTGTGTCATCCCGGAGGGTACTCTTGGCGTGGCCGGCACTCAGAGACTTTTTCTAGCCCCCAAGCAAACCACTCGGCATCACCACATTCATCCAATCACATCTAATAGCGGAAAACATCAATGTATAAGAATATATAAAGAAAAGAAATGACAAATGACAAATAAAGGCCTAAGGCCAGACAATATATCCATCAACTAAGTAAGACTAGTATGAAAGAAACTAGTCAAAAATATTTCAGTCATAACTCAACAGTCTAGTCTAGGAAACCTCAAAGATATTTGAATAAATGGTGCCAAAGATAGACCCATGGATACCTTTTAATAGAATAAAATAAGTCTAAACTCAAAGTTAGAACAGAAACATGGATGTCCTCCGAAAGTAGGGAGGATTCACCAATCTGGTAAAAGCAAATAGGTCCTTAACGGGGCGCCTATTGCTGACCACAAGTACCTATCACTGTATCATGAAAGATGCAAGCCCAAATAGGCATCCGTACATGGAATATATGATTATATAAAATGGCAGAAATGAAAATTTAAAAGAAGAATAACATCAACTCAAATAACTCAACCCAAGAAGTATGAAACTCAATCATCATGTCAAAAGTGTAAAATAAGAATATTGTTTAGATAATTATCACTCGTATACCATCTAATACAGTCCACTTCGAGTACTATCAGGACCTATAGGGGAGTTTTTCTAAATGATAACCATCACCTATGAGCCGATGATAATACAATGAAGTAATGTCATTGCCACATTCATCCAACACCTTGCCAGTGTATATAAAATCACATTAGTGGATCCAAAATCACTTACATCAATTCCACGGTTTAGTACAATAGCAAACATCTAATTTTATGGTTTAATCCTCTACTATGTTGGTTATATAGTTATTGAGTTAGAGTTAGACTTACTCTTAATTCGGTGCTCAATACTCCTCCAAAGACTAAATATGCTTATAAGACATCAACACTATGATTAAATCATTTATTCAATCTTATTAGACATTGTCGACTCAATTCATCACATCAACTATCATGAAATACCCCCAAAATTCCCCAAAAATGTGCTTCAGAATTGTCCATAATCATAATTTCCATGTTTCTCAAAATTTGTGTGTGATATCAAAGATCAGACTTTATATTCTTGATCAGGGGGTAAAATTGAGTGAGAAGTGGGTATAACCACAAATTCAAAGGACCCGTAGAAAAATTTTATTTTTGCCAACTTTTCAATTTCTAGTGACTGACCGTGATGGCTCTACAGAGCAGATCTATCGCGGAGCAGTGTTATCACTTCCTTAATTTTTTAGTTTCAGCCTATCACATTAGAGTCTTGGCCCCATGCCCTTTTATACGTAAAGCACCTATACTTAGCTATTTTTCCACTCTATATCACTCATTATACTCTCAAAACCCTCTCTAACACTTAGCCAAATATTTGATCCAAATTCAAGTGTCCCAAACTTACTTTTGGATCTCAAGAACTTCATTCAACCTCCAAGTTCTCATTCAAATCTACATCAAGGAAATCCCCAATTTGAGGTATATGGGTTTCAACCATGCCTTTCACCCATGTGCCCAATCTTCCTTTTTATGAAATTTACATGTTTTCAAGTTATATTATGTATGGGTATCACTTATTATGAATTATGATTACAAATTATGTTGGGGTTTTATGAAATGTTGATTGAAAACATATGTCTACCTATTTTAACTTATGGTCTATCTATTGTGGCTATACATATTTTGGGCTATGAAACTATGATCTATTATAAGATTTGATGATGGATTCCAATGAATCTTACCTGAGAGTTTTACTATGTGTTGTTGGGTTGATTTATACTATGTTTTTCCATATTGAATTGCACGATTTTGAACTACCATTGCACACCCGTCAAGTATTTGATAAAATGTCCTAAGAAGGATTTTTTTGCTATTGATGATATATAGCATGGATTATGAAACAAGTGACTAAATGATGATTAAGGGGTTGTATGTATGTATTGAATTCATTAAAGTATCTACAGTGTTGTAAGTTGATCACACCTTGTTGGGGGGTGGCATGCCCAATCGCCTTATTGAAAGGATATCAAGCCTCAACCATTATAATGGGGGATGACATGCCTACTTACCTTGTTGAGGGGTATGTACCTTGACCACTATAATGGGAGTGGTGGTGGTATTATGCCCATCTACCTTGTTAAGGGGTATGTACATTGACCACTATGATGCGGGTAGTATTCCCATCTACCTTGTTGAGGGGTATGTACCTTAATTACCTTCCAAATGGATGGCATGTCTTGGAGTTCAAGTAAAAATTATTTGGGCTATGTGGATATGGTCTCTTCCTACATATGTATTATATTCTATATAAGCATACGATTTACAAGCATATTTTATTTCAAGCATTGATCATGCATGCCATATTTATATTATACTGATCCATTGCTTATGATTATACATTTTGACTATATTGGATTATGTCTTATTGTATTGCATCCTATATACATAGTACATTCAAACGTACTAACGTATACTCTATGCCTACATGATGTTACCATGTAGGAACTGGAGCTCCCCATGATCATCCTCCACGTGGTTAGTTTATGCATCTTGAAGATAAGCTTTTGGTGAGTCCTCAAGTTTGGAGATACTAGCTATGCTACTCTTGCTTTCATTATCTCTTTATGTTGAAAATTTGATACTATAAGGGTGAGCCCGAAAAGTGTCTTGGGCCTTGCCTAATCTATGTTTAGAGATGTTGTTGGAACAATTGATTTATCTATTCTTTGAGCTTTGATTCTTTATGCTTTATAAATGTCAAGGCTTCCCTTAGTCCCGTTTTCCTTCTTTAAATTTCTTGTACTTGTTGTTTTGCTTAGGCGACCAAAGATGTGTGATTGATATGCTAAGAGGGTTGTTTGGGATTCCTTCGTGTTTCTCATTCGTCGTGTCATATCTAGGCCCTAGGCTTGGGCATGACAAACTTAGTATCAGAGCACTAGCTTATTATTGGTCCTTGGTATCTAATATACTGCATCGATTAGAGTCTTGTTCATGGTTGTTAAGTGCAGCACAATTATGAGTAAGAGGCTGTAAGGCATTTTAGGAAATGTTTCCCTTCTTCATAATCTATGTCCTGCTTTAGGAGCAAGGTAAGGCGTTTTCCTCTAATAAAAGTTCTTTGCTATTCTAGATCATGTCAGTTCCATGAGAAAAAAGAGCTTCTACTCCTGAGATGCAAATGACCCCTCCCGCTCCTCAATCTCCTCAAGACGAGAGAGTAGCCCATGAAGAATTCCAGGATGTGATAACCATGTTGGCCCTTGCCATGACTAATCAAATCAACCAAGGTGCCTAAGACCCTCATGATCCTACTCCGTCCTCTAGGGTGAGGGATTTTACTAGAATGAACCAATCGGAGATCCTTGGGTCCAAGGTGAATGAGGATCCAAAAGAATTCATTATCCATTATGGGGGTTAACTCAGAGTAGAACGCAGAGTTGGCGGCCTACCAACTCAAAGGGGTTGCTCAA
This sequence comes from Solanum sejunctum, assembly GCA_025642045.1. NCBI lineage: Eukaryota > Viridiplantae > Streptophyta > Magnoliopsida > Solanales > Solanaceae > Solanum > Solanum sejunctum. The sequence goes on along the minus strand of JAOTQJ010130473.1, from coordinate 1,178 downwards.
ATATGGTTCACCCAATGAAAGATGGAGAAGGGGAATAGTGATGCTATCCCTTGGGAAGAGTTCAAAGTGGCTTTTCTCAACTGGTTCTGTAAGACCCAACATCTTATTATACTAGTACTATGCAAATGAAACATGATATGGTTTGTCAAATTAGAGTCCAATTTTAAAAGTTCTCAAATTTCATGTTATAGGGGGATATTTGCGTCTAATGCTTAAGAGGGTCGAGTGTATACATGGTTTGTGTCAAATGAAGGAGATCTAGGCTTTAATTGAAGTAAGAGAATTGAGGTTCTTGTAGGGCTTAAGAAGCTACCAGGTGAGTTACCTACTTGCTTAGCATAAATTTCTAGCTAAATGGAGACAAGGCTTGATGTCGAATTTGTTCAAGTATGATTGTGAATAAAGTGCATGTTAAGGGTGTAACTTGGCCCATGTTTCAGCATCAAACATGGACTATATTTTCATCCTAAGAAAGATATTAAAAGAGCACAAAGACATCACAATTTCTTTGGTAATTTGGGCCAAAACTAACTAAGAGAAAGAGGAAAAAATGGGCAGCCAAGGACCAACCAATTTGAACACAATTAGGCCCAAGTTAAAGGACCCAGCTTCTGTATCACCACCTTAATAATATAAGGCTTAAACAATAGAAAAAAGTTAGCCAAAATCCCCTTTAAAAGGACTTACATATAGCATCTTTAAGTCATTCTTAGACTTGGAAAAATTTTAGCTTTCATAAACCTTCTCTCTACACTTTCTTAACCTAGCAAAGCAGCCAAAAGGGGACTTCTAGGGTTCTTGGATAAGCCCTACACCTTGAAGGTGGTGGTAAGTAAGTTTACATATGTGTTTAGCATGGTTATCTTATGAAAAACAAGAAGTATATGCTAGTATGTTTGTGATGGAAATTTAGACAGCATGTGTCCTAAGGATTGTTGTGAACTTTTCTTATTATTTAAGAGGATTTTATCTTCTTGGTTGAATGAATTATAAAGTAAGACATGTTTTTAATAACGTATAGTTTTTTAGTGATATAACTAAGCTGCTGCACCACTTTTATATTCCGTGAAAGTAAGTTCTTATGTGATATCATAATTGTGCTCGTAATTGAAACTTGTGGGCTGATTTTTGATTGAGGACTATGGTATCACATCCTCCACCTATTATGAGGACTACTT
>JAOTQJ010130432.1:0-10203 GCA_025642045.1 Solanum sejunctum | reverse complement strand
TAAGGTCTTGAAGGGATATACATGCATATATATAGGCACACTTGGTACACTTGTGCCAATCAATAAATCCCACATACTTTGACCCCACAACAAGCTTTATTCTTAAGGACCTAACTTAGGTGAAATGTTGCATTCGGTCCAAAACTTTATTAAATTGAACCAATTAAGGACGTTCGGGATTTAAATTACGTTGTGGGTCCTAACACCCATGTAGGTTTTTCAATGCTTTTATTTTATTTTTTTAAAACACAATACACTTTAAAGAAAATCAACGGACCTCCTTTGACATTAATCGACTCGGTCTATCGATTTGCTTAAACAAATTCATCATTTTTCAACATAGTCGAATTCATTGTTTTAGGCAAATAATAATAATAATAATAATAATAAAATAAAATATATATATATATATATATAAGTTGTTCATTAGTTTTGGCCCTCGCTTTTTAAGTTTTTAGTAGTGATAGTAAAATTGTCATTTCATTTATTACTCCTCGAGAGATTGCATGAAGTCAATACTCTTTCTAGTCCATATCAAGTGGACTATTAGAATTTAGCAAACCCAGTAAAAAATATTTAAGGACATAAATTAAAAATTACTTTTCATATCACCCTTGTGATTGTTCTCAAACTATTCTATTAGAAAATATAAATGTTACAATCCAAAAACAGGGTGTGATGGCACTTGCCTAACTCGACAAGGTAAGTCAGCCTAAACCTACTTGGTTTAATATGTAATACTACGAGCAGAAGAAATAAAGTCTAATAAATTAGGATAAGCACGGTGAAATTAAGTCTACAAACCATCACAAGAGTGGTGTCACATGTACAAACCACTAGATTGTAACAGTCGAAAGAAAATACAAGTCGAAATGTCTAGTTTCTAAATAAAACATAACATAAATATAAAATCCTCGAGGGTTTGTTGAGAGATAAGCCGCTACCTCTCAAGAATTCAGAAGCTCGATCCAATAAGGAGAAATCAAATTAAGAGGAACCAGACTCACAATCTACAAAAATATAGCAAGACGTGAGCACCAATCTACACGGTACTCAACAAATAGAAACTAAACCTGAAGTAAAGCAATGAAGAACACAAGTACTCTTATCCATCCAACCACATACTGCTGAATAACATACTTATATTCAGAAAAGTCTCGGAATAATCAACTGATCCCCAAAGTTAAGTAGCACAATAGTCGACCAACAATATAAATATTTATAGTCTTGTAACATACTATCCCCATAGTCTAATCTTTACAAAGCACAAGGCTCAAATTATCAATATATATCACAATCTTTCAATAGTCCAATCTCAATAATGTATAATGTTTAAAGCATTCAACACATGGTACATATAACATCTTCAAGAAAGGAAAGATATGAAATGGGATGAATGCTATGAAATTGATACAATGCACTGTTAAGTAATCATGATGCATGTGTGTCCAGCGATACACATCCACTGATGTAATCAATCCAGAATCTATGGGTACATATCTGTTCATGTACCTGCCCCAGCTCGTATGACCCGTCTCATGTATAATTAACATCATATGCTACAGCTCGTGTGGCCTATCTCCATAATGAATCATTCACATGTCACGGCTTGTGTGACTTGTCCCCATAATAAATCAATGTCACATGCCACGGCTCGTGCGGCCTGTTCCCATAATAAATCAATATTTCTATTTTTTTTCTTTTCTTTCTAGCCGGAATTATTTCCTTTCAGCTTTTCAAATGTGCAACAATATAGTATTCATATAGAGTAGTAAGAAGTGCATGCAAGAGTCCATACTATAACAAATATATTAATTTAAGTCAAATCTCACAATATATGAGGTATAGTAATCTTTCCATTCCAAGCCTATAGGCAATTCTCTAACCTACAAGTGATCTTCAATAATAATATTTTTAATATTTATTATGTTGAAGTACAACATGATGCAAAATCAACATTATTATAACACAAGAGATTCTCAATACCAACTCATAAGTCCATGCATAGCAATTTCGAACATTCACTTTTACACCACAAGAAAATTTCGCAAGTTAGTCCGATTCTCACCATTATACCAAGTTCACTTTAGCGAACAATAATTACCTACAACACCAACAACAATAATATACACAGTGAAATTTTACAAGTAGCGTCTAGAGAGAATAGAATATACACATACCTTACCACTACCTCATAGAGGTAGAAATAAGACAAAATTCTCATATTTGAACTATAAAAAAGTATATAATTAGACGTTGACAATTTTATGCTTCAATAATTCACTGGTGAATGGATCAAATTAGAATAGGTAGTAAGATTATATAAAATGTGTTGGTCCCACTGTCATAACTACGAGAGTTTATCCTGGAACCCTCGTCTCAAAAATTCATAAGCAAAATAAACTAAATATGGGAAAAGAAAAGGAAAAGAAAGGGTACAAAAAGGGCAACTAATAAGGAAAGGCATATGATATTATGCAAATACAATAAAATTTATATATCAAGATGGAAAATGACAATACATGATATAAATGCAATGTAATTACGCTATAAATGAATAAATATAGGACTAATAATGACAACATACGTTAAAGACACCACTACTCTACTAACTTACTATATCACAAAGTCATTTATCGATCTACCTCTACTAATCTATTAGCCATCTACTCTAATACACAACCTCCACTCTTTTCTATCTAAGGTCATATCCTCGGTGAGATAAAGGTTTGACATATCTTGTCTGATCACCTCCCCCCAACTTTTACGATCTACCTCTATCCCTCTGCATATCCTATAAATTCAACCTCTCGCACCTCCTAACAAAAGCATCAATACTTCTTCTCTGCACATGTTCAAACCAATGCAATCTCGCTTCCCTTATCTTGTCAGCCACAGAAGCTACCTCTAACTTCTCCCGGATGATCTCATTCCTAATCCTATCACTTATGGTATATCTACACATCTATCTCAACATCCTCATCTCCATAACCTGCATCTTTTAAACATGTGAATTTTTAATTGGCCAACACTCTATCCCATATAACAAAGATGCTATAACCATCATTCTGTAAAACTTGCCTTTAAGCTTAGATGGTATCTTTTTATCATACAATACTCTTGAGGCAAGCCTCAATTTCATCCATGCTGCCCCAATACAATGTGTAACATCATCATTGATATCATCACTACTCTGGATGATGGATCCAAGATATTTAAAGCTTTCTCTCTTAGGAATAGATTGAGTAGCAAACTTCACTTCAATGTCTGCTTCATCTCTAGCAACACTAAATTTATACTCCAAGTATTTTATTTTTAGTTCTGCTCAATTTGAACTCTTTGTATTCCAAAGTATATCTCTAAACCTCTAATCTATCATTAACTTTGGCTAAAGTCTCATCACTTAGTACTATATCCTCTGTAAATAGCATACACCGTAGCACCCCCTTTTGGATAGACCATGTCAGCTCATCTATTACCAAAGTAAAAAAGAAAAAGAGTTCAACACAGATCCTAGATGATTTTCCATCTCAATAGAAAAATACTTTAAGTCTCCTCCTATTATTCTTATCCAAGTACCGGCTTCATTATACATATCATTTATCACCCTAATATACACGTTAGAACATCTTTTGCCTCTAGATATATCCATAAAACATCCCTTGGAACTTTGTCATCGGTCTTTCCAAGTCAATAAACACCATATGGAGTGACAATTATCTAATCATTTTAATTCACAATTAAAGTAAATATAATGTTTTAGTAAGCTTAATAAGGGTTAATAATCCACTTGCCTCAATCAATAGTCGAAACAATCAGAATCCAGAGCTCAATCTACATATCAGTGTCTTAATATCAATACCAAATAATCCACAAGTTCTCAAATATTCACAATTTCACAATTATTTCACAAGTTAAGGATTCACAACATTTATAATTACCCAATTTGAAATTCCACGATCAAAGCCTATAATAATATAATTTTATCCTATTTCATACCACAAATCACCCATACTCACACATATAGGATAATACAAGGTTCAATCATATTTAACAAAATGTTAGGAGTCCACTTGCCTTAATCAAAGTCTCAATCAACTTAATCCAAGCTCTTTTCCTTTCTACGATACTCCAAATCACCACAATCTAGTTAAATATATCGAATCACAATTACATTACAAAACTAATGACACTAAAATCATGCAATTCGGGTAAAAAGAGCAAAATGATCCAAAAATCTCATACAAAAAAAAAAGATTTTCAAAATCTGAGAATGTTCCCCAAGAAATAATGAGTCTAATGTTGAAAATTATTTGAAAAAAAGAGTTAAAATGAATGCACAATCACCATTTTTCTATCCAAAATCAATGTCTAAAAAAATCTCAATTTTGCCAATTCAAAACTCACATTCTGACATTAAAAATCATGAATTAATCAACACAATAAGCATCACTTTCTCCTACAATTATCACCACAAAAGTTAATTTCCCCATGAATCAATCTAATCTCATGGCTTATCGTATAAACAAACTCAATAACCTAAAGTCAATCCCAATGAGGATAAGTTAAATCTACCTTGAAGGTAAAACTATACACGAACTAGCCAACCAAATGAATGAATTCACAAAATCGACTTCAAAACACCAAACAACTATTAAGAATGACATATATGCGTCAAAATGAGTAAGTTGATACCCATATTGATAGGAATTCGATTCGGGGTAAACTAGACAAAAAATAAGTTATTTTTCAAACATTTCAAATCTGGAAATTAAGCTCAAAATCAGGTTCTACACAAAAAATAAAATTTATGGGGGGAAAATCTCATAAAATTTGAGTAGAAATTGAGAGATAAATCATCATTTGAAGTTTAAATTATATTCTTGAAAATCCATACAAATTGGAAGGTTGAAATAAAAAATTTCAAGTTAAAATTACAATTTAAATATTCAAACTCAAAGATTTAGTGTTTAGGAAGTTTACCCAAATCAAAATTCACGAAAAAACTTGTTAAAAATTACACCTCCAAACTTTTAGAACTCAAAAATGAATGATAATGGTGGAGTAGTAAAAAATGGGAAAGAAAGGGATACTTTTAGAGATAAAAATAAAAGAAAAAGGGTTATTGACCTACATTGCCCTGTATTGACCGTAGTCAACTTGCACCGACACCCTTCAAAACATGTTTTTTGACCCTTGGAACTCATCCGGAGCCTATAAATATGAAGCCAAATATGCAACCCTACCAGAATCGATATTCCAGACTCGATGAAACCATCGAAATTTGCATTAGAGCTTTCGAACTATGTATGTTGACCAAAGTCAAATTATAATCCAAATTCAACTAAAAATGCAACTTTGGGTCTAAAATTTTTATTTTAACTCCGAATTTAGTTCCTCAATTTTCCTACACCAATTTTTGCATTCTAGAGCTAATGGAATCGACGAAATTGCATTCTGATACTCGAAACTCAAGATGACCTCAAAACTCAAAACTTCAAACTTTAAGCCTTTTAAAAATTCTTCCTTTAGCAAAATTTTAACTTTTTACAAGGTTTTCGAAATTCAACTTTTAGACTCAACTAGATATGACTCAAGGCAACTTTCGAGAAGGGCAAAAATGATAATTTTATCAAAAATATCAAAAATAATCTTCAGGGTCATTCCAATAAAGTACTCTCTCCGTTCACTTTTAGTTGTCAAAAATTTTCTAATTTAATTTTCACTTTTACTTATCATTTTTGACAAATAATAATTATACCCTCAATTTATTATCATTGAGTTAATGACTTTGAAAAATACAATAAGTGGACCCTATCAACTAATAGGATAAAATGATAAATTTACTATATCAATAATTATAATCAAATTAAAGATTAAAGCAAATCAAACCAGAGAGATTATACAGATTTCTTATAAGATCTAAGCAATCTAGATTATGTCAATTTGTATGCTAATTTTGCAAAGTGGTCACAATTCTCATTTATCATAGCCACCATTTACATCGATTTCTTCTTGATTTTCCAGAAAACAAATCCAACACTATAACTTCTGAAAAAACTGCTGGCGATTTCAACTAAGTTCTACATAATGAACATGTTTTACGTCCATAATCCATCCATCTATCCAAACAAACCTTATGAAACAAATGATGACATCTCAACTTTCTAACTTCTTTTCCGTCTTCTATTTTACACAAACAAACCGCGCGTTCTGACTCCACTTCCTCCTTGTGAAAACGCCTAACAACGAGCTCATCACGAGGTGTTGTAGCGCTGTTTTTATCGGAAATGTTGAAGTTGTAGTTATGATGAGAGAAAAAAGAATGAAGGAGGAGATAATTCAAAGCCAATTTTAATTGAGTTGTAATATAAACTATATAGTTTGTTCAATACATGTTTTATAAGGATTTATTTGGTGAATATGATGAGGAGTACGAAGAAAGAAATGGCTGATGAATTTAGTGCATTAATTGATTTGTATATATAGTTGTTGTAATAGTAGCATAGAGAACAAGAATTTGAGTGTATTTTATAGAATTAATTAATTAATTAATTAAATTCTTTCAGTTGAACACGTTCTAATAAAGACAAAGTTTTTGTTTTTTTTTTCTTTAAAAAAAAGAAATTGTAACTTGAGTTTTATAATGATTAAAAAAGCATGTCTGCGGCTGCCTTTTCCGTCAATTATATGGACTTGAATGAGTAGAAGATTGTTATCCTAAATGATTATGGTTTGTCCGTATTAATTTATTTGAGTATTTTGATTTATATAAATTTAAAAAATTAAATTTTTATAATTATAATAGAGACATGTTTGCGTTATGATTCCGAATAGGTTGTGAGTGGCACACAAACTATTATTTTGTAGGAGAATAAATACTCTAACTCAAGTGATCAACTAACATAATCTAAGCAATTTTAAGTTACGAAATCAAGTTTAAATAGGAAACCAGTTGACTTCCTATAAATTCAATTAGAAATCTAACAATAATATCCCTAGAAATAAAAAGTCATTGTACTAAAACTTTAACTACAAATCTAAACATGGGGATGCAACTGCGAAATCTCAATAAAAAAATAAATAAAATTTTCATCTAGAAACAAGTGAACTAAGATAGTGGAAGAATCAATAGTAGCTAGAAAGATGTTACCTCACCTTTGGATTTTGATGTCAATGATCACCTAACTATTGTATCTCTCTATAATTATCTAAAGTTGCTCTGTACTCAACTCCCCCCCAAAAAAAGATAAGTGCAGTATCAATACATACAATAATAATGTAGTGGTAGGACCATGTGTCTACTCTAATAAGTGAAATATATATCGAACAATTATAACACAATAAATCATACATATATACTAAAAGAACACAATATTTAAAATTCATTCTCCACATTGCAATTTCATACTTATCAAGCTCAAAGCGAATTTAGCAATAGTTTTTTCAAGGGACCCACACCCAAACAAGTAATGTGTCAGAATGATATCCGATCTAATAATGTGTTGGAATATGATACCAAATCTAATAATGTGACAGAACGTAATATCCAATTTAATAATGTGTTGGAACGTGACAACGATTGACAAGCACAAGCACAAACATAATCACAACCACACAAATGAATAATTTACAAATATACACAATTAAGTAATAGGCCCATTGCATGCAATTAGATCATGACAATTAGCTTTATGTTATCATTCCCTTTTCAGATACATTCAAGTAGTACTCTGAGGTAGTTAACATTCATACATCACAAAACTGGAAATATTAAATTATCACCCACCTTAAATTCAAGCCTTGAACTCCACAGAATTGAAGCTTTCTCACTTTTTCAAAGTCGTAGCTCGTTCTTGATCCATAAAAATCAAGGAAATACATATAATCAACAATAATGACCTAATGTATCTGGATTGTAGCAAAATTATATTCTAATTGTTGACCACGTTCATGATCATCTCCCCAAACTAGGGCTTTTATCCACTATTAATTACAAGTGTAAATCATTCTCTATATCAAATTTTCATAGAATCTAAGGTCTAGGAGTCAAAATACAAGTTAGAAAAATAATTAATTTACCTATAACAATGAAATTTGGTGAAAAATTTGAAGAGAAATAGCTCTACGTCATTTCGGATCTCTCAAGGATGAAGTGAGAGAAATAAAAATAAATTTGAAACTTTTCTAACATAAAACTTGTAACTGTCTCACCATAACAATCACTTATCCCGCCATAACGAATTGCACAGAGATAGAAATCTCATAACTTGCATCCCAATCCCCGTTTTACAGCACACTCTAAAATCACGATGTTAAATAATTTACCCTTTGCGTCAAGATCAATTTTGGGAGCTCTTGTACTCGCCCGAATTCAATTTCATAAAGTCGTATAGACTCTTTATCGTCTTGATCGACTATCAATTCAAATAATCAAACTTACAATTCAACCCCTAATCCATTACTAAATTGCTCTAAATTTTACTTGACCCAGATTTGATCAAAAATTATAGCCTAGGCTCAAAATTTTAACTTACTAATCAAAAGTTTTTTATCCAATTTTCTTCATCATTAACCTACCCATAATAACGAGATCAAGTTATTATAATTAAATTTATCAAAATATCTATTAAATTTATCATCTTCACCAAATCATATGAATAGTTCAAATTAAAGACAAATTATCCATTATAATATATAAAATAGATCTAATTATATTAGCAATTTTCGCACACAAATATACGATAGAATTTATTATTTATTTTTTAAAAAATGTATACACATATTATTATGGACCCTTCACTTTCTTCGGAACAACAATTCCATTTCTTCCTATTTATTTAACCCCCGCAGCTTCTCTTTCATTTTGTTCAAGTTATGGCAAATTAATATTTTAAATTGATAATTATTATTTTATTTCTCATAGAACAAATCTCTTACGAGTATTTAATTCAGTAGTCAATTTTGCTACATGCACACTTATTTTATTCTTGGACATGCACACTTTTCTGGACTTCAAATATAGATTCTTTGATTAATTTAATTTATTAATACTTATATAGATGGCGATAATTTAAATTGCAAAAGGAACTAGTTGCTAGCTGAAATCTAATATATATATATATATATCTTTTATTTTTTCAATTTGACTAAAAATTATTTAGCATTTACTCCCTTTATCTATTTTTATTAGTTTAATATGTATAAAAAATAAATTCTAATTGTTACTTGTTTGTTTAGTTTGAAAAATTATGAAATAATTTATCATGTCTTACGTATATTAATCTTATTATTAAATATTATCTATCTTTCAAAGAATTTAAAAAATATAAAACTTATTATATTCTAATGATAATATACACTACTAATTAATGTAAAAAAAATTGACGGTCCATTTAGGTTTTTCAGTATTTTTATTTTATTTGTTTCTAAAAAGAGCATAATAGACTTTAAAGAAAATCGACGGACTTCTTTTATTTTTAATTGAGTCAGTTTATCAATTTACTTGAACAAATTCATCATTTTTCAACACAGTCGAATTCTTCAATTTTAGGTAAAAAAAACTAAGTTGTCCATTAGTTTTGGTGCTCGACTTTTAACTTTTTCTAGCGGTGATAATAAAATTATCATTTTATTTATTACTCATTGAGAGTTGTCTCAAGTCAATACTCCTTTAAATCTATATTAAATGAACTCACAAATTTCCTAAAAATATTTAAGGACATAAATTAAAAACTAGTTTTCATTATTACCTTTTTGATTATTTTTAAACTATTCTATTAGAAAAATATAAAGTAGTTAACAATCTCATTAATAAATGAAGGGCAGGGAAAAAAATCCCAATACAATTTTCTCAAACTTTGAATAATTCATTTATTTGGATCTATAAAAAAAATCTCAATAATTTATTACATTACACACATTTTTAATTTAAACAATATTAAAAAAAAATTATTTTCTTAAACTCGTAATCAAACTAAAGACTTAACCAAATTAAAATGGATACTATATCAATTTCTCGTAAGTAAGATCTAAACAATCGAGTATGTCAATTTGTATGCTAAATCTTGCAAAGTGGTTACATTGTCTAAGCCAAATATTTTCATTAAGGGTGTTGATGTTAGATCCCGTAATTAACTAAATGGAGGTTACTTGCTCGTTCGGGAAAATTGTTGAGATTGAGGTATATTATAAATTCACCGG
>JAOTQJ010130411.1:0-10203 GCA_025642045.1 Solanum sejunctum | reverse complement strand
CTATTTGCCATCCCAACTGACTTCTTACTCCTATTTATGATTTTGTTCTATTCTAGAGACAATATCATTTGATACTTATGTTTGCTTTTTTGAATCTATTGTAATACATTAGAAGCATGTGCACGTGACACTTAGGTTTTTGGGGATTTTCATTAAGTTGACTTATCATCCATAATTGAACTTTCATTTTTATTATAATTTCACATTTTTAATGTTATAGTTGGGTTGTTGGATGACTTGTCTTAGTTGGATAAGACGAGTGCCATCACGCCTAAATTTCGGGTTGTAACATAAACAAAGAAACTTAAGTATCAAATGAAAAATTATGGAAATGCAATTAGCCTAAGCTTTGATATTTTCGGTGGACAGATGTACCATTTTAATAATAAGGTCATTGAAGCAATCGTTTTGTGGTCCTAATTTTTTAGGACCTCATTTTCTTTCCAAAGACGTGTGTGTATATGTAAAAAATATAATAATTGTGTACCTCATTTAATATAGAGACAATTGTAATTAATAATTGATAAATTAAATAGTGTTGATTATAGCATCCTTTCTTATGTGGCTATCTATTTCTGTTGCCTCATTTATATTTCGATAATTATTACGAGTCAATATTATTAGCCTTACATTTTGACTCTTCTTTCACTATTTTTATTCTCTCACTTTTGAAATTTTAAAGTATCTCATATGGTCAAATCTTTTACATAATCCAAAATCTATTATTGTGTATTTATAAAAAGATCAAATTTGTTTTTTTAGTATCTTCTTCAAATCTCAAGAACTTAAACTAGTCAATACCTTTTAGTATCTATCTCTCCATACCTCAGTGTAGTGAGTATATTATAATTATTCAATTTATATATATCTCTTTATAAAATTTAAGTTTAGACCTCCAAACTTGTTGAGAAGGTCCTGTGAACAACAATACCAAATAAAAAAGGATTATGAACCTTTTCAGTTTTATAATGCTTGAGAGTTTGAGATCGCAAAGCATAAGTAAATTTCTATTCAATTAATGAAATCAGATATCCCGCAACAAGAAGGTAGGATAATATTTATAGCTAAATTATCAAACCCTCAGAAACTTGTAAAGTATGCATAATTGCTATTGGATAATGATTGTAGCTAATCCTGAATTCTATTATGATAACTAAACTTGAACTTATTTGTATCTGGTGTCACGTCTCCATAATGGGCTTACATAGTGTTATCGATCTCTGACTTTTGTTTGGATTGTCACTTTTGCTGCATAGATGTAATAATCTATTCCACTAGTGATATTGTCTGTTTTGGGCCTAGGCATGCACTGCTTTAAAACGCGTCACTAGTAGGTACGGATTATTTACTTATATATCCAACATCTCTCCTTAATTTTGCTGATATGGCATATACCCAACATCTCTCTTTTGTTTTGCCAATGTGAGACTTCTCATCTTAAGATAGGTTGTTAAATACACCCTTTCTATGGACTCAAAGTCCTCGTTGATGTTTTTCCCATCGTATGAGATTTGCCTAAATTCATCACTAAGGTTTGCATCGCCTCACCGGGATTCACCTAAACTCAGTTAAACTCACACCCGCATCGATAAAATTGACACTAGAGTGACTCTGATATCAGCTATAACAACCTAGCCGCTAGTGATATTGTCCGCTCTGGGGCTAGGCCCGCACACGAATTTAAAACACATCACTAGTAGGTAAAGATTGTTTACTTATATACTCAATCCTGTATTTTGCCAATGAGAGACTTCTCATATTAAAATGGTTTGTTAAAAATAGGGTTGCACTAGGTATTACTTGTTTTAGTGATGGATAAATTGTTGCAGAGTATTATCAAAGATAAAGTATCATAGTGTATGCTATGTGTAGATAACACAGTTTTGATTGACAAAACTTATAGTAGACTCAATGCTAAGCTAAAAGTTTAAAGGCAAATTTTGAAGTCTAAAGAGTTTAGGTTGAGCAAGACCAAGTTATAATATTTGGAGTGTAAGTTTAGTGACATAGCATAGGAGGTCCGAGTAAAAGTGATGCTCAATACCCTGTTCATCCAAAAGTAAAAAATTTTCTAGAGTCTTAGATCTAAGATGATTCGGGCATATGAAAAAGAGGTGTGCATAGATGTCCTAATACATAGATTTGAGAGTTTGGCCATGGATGCTTTTAGGAGAGACAAAGATAAATCAAGCAAATATTGGAGAAAGCTAATTAGACAGAACATAATTGAGTTATGTATTACCAAGAAAATAAGACTGAACATGACTTAATTGAAGTTTATCGAGGACATAACTTTTTGATTGGAAATCATGAAGGATATGAATTAGAGTAAAATGTTAGTGATAGTTGAGTGTTAAGTAGTTTATCGTGTCATACTAGTTATGTAGTAGTACTCTTGTGGTTTCTTTTGTTCAATTTGTTGTTTTTTATTTTTGCATAGTATTGCTCAGTTCCTATTTGTTGTTTCTTGTACTTTTATTATTCTACTTTTTTTTAACTATTTTGAACTGTTTCTGTTATTATTATTTTTTCTTGAATCATGATCTTTCGACAATCACCTTTTTACCTTGAGATAAAAAATGACCTTCTAACAACAACTTTTCTATCTTGTGATAGAAATAAAATTTGAATACACTTTATCCTTCTCATACCAAATATATGGTTGTTCTTTTCTTAGAAAATTGTTTAGATTTTAAGGATTATTTATTTTCCTTATAGTAGTACAATTGTCCTCTTGTTGACCAACTCTAAATCTCCCATAAGCTTCTAAGCAAACCCACGTTTGCTGGCAACAAGAGATTAGTGGACAATGAAAACCAATAGTATTGCTAATATTGTGAGTTGTTGATGGTTGACACTCCTGATTAAACAAATATCTCAATCAAATCACACTACTTATTTTCTCCCTCTTAAAACAAATGTATATTATAACTCATTCATGCCCACTAAAAATAATAATAATACATACATAGAAATGAATCAATATTTATTTAAATATTTGAGACTGGGGCACTTATTGAAGAGAAATAGCTCTCTAATGCAAGGATATATACTAAACTTTTACCTTGAAATTTTAAGATGATACTTATTCTAGAAAAATTATTTTTACTAAAATGATATTTATTTTGAGAATACGAGAGTATTTTAGTGGTCAATATTTTTATAATTGTGCCATCGTGATCCCAAGATATTTTTATATACTCATCGTCAAAATTTATATATTACTATTTAAGTTTTAAGAATCAATCAAACGAGTTTTTTATATGATATTTTTTATATATGTTATTTAAATATTTTGACACACATCTTATGAGGGAAAAAAACTATAATCCCTAGGTCAATACTTTTAAGTAGGGGTGTGCAAAAATCAAATCGATCAATAAATCAAATCAAAAAAATGTTATTAGTTTATTGTTATTAAGTTAGTGGATTAATGGATTTTTAATGGTTTAACAAAAAAAATATCGATTATCGGTTAGGCTTCGACTTTTAGTATTGAGTTATTGGGTAAACTGATAACTCATTAAAACTATAATAATTTACTACTTTTTTTCTTCATAAATATTAAATGTTAATAATTTTAACATCACTTGATACTAAATCGATACTCGTAAGTCATGTATTTGCTTAGTTTCCAACGTATAACCCTTTTGTTGAAAAGTAAATTAGAATATGTGATCAAATATTGCATATTATTAAGTTTAGCTGCTCAGTTAATTTGTTTGTTTTACTGTATCTCATTGTTGTTGATAGTGGTATTACTGTTAAGTAGGAACGTATTGGAAGCTAGGTGCTCAACCCTAGCTTTTCATCCATATTATCTGTTCTTGTTGCTGCATTTCTGTGTAGTGATCTTGTATGTTTTACTTGCAATAAATTGGCAAGGAATTCATGTAAGGGGCAATTTGGTGTTGAGTTCTACTCAGCTTACTTGGTAGCTGAGAAAGTTGTTGTGAATGATGATGAAGAATATATCTGTTGGCTCTTTCACTTGTGAATAAGCAGAAGCCCATTTGGACTAGAGAGTATGGCTAAAATCAGGTGTGTCTCACTACTAGTTTATTGTGTCCTCATATGCTATTCTTTCAGTGATGTATTTGTTAATGATAGAACTAGGATTATGAAATGACTTTGCTAGCAATTTTCTCATCACCTTGATGCCTGAATTACTGTTATTCTATGATTTTTGTGGTGGAAATGTGAATTCATCTTTCTTTGTATTACAACTTCACATGTAAGTCAATTCATCACCTGCTAATTAAATATAGAAATGTAACTCACCTTGTACTATTCTGACTCCCACCATATCACTCAACACCTTCTAAACTTGCTAATTAGCATCCAACATAAAATGTGAATATTCTGCAAGTATTATTGATCTCTAACTGCTGACTACGTCTCTTTTATTAAGATGAAATTGTCATATTATGAGCTCTAATGCTGAATTTGGTAATCTTTATATGACTATTAGTAAAACATTTTTTTAGGTGAATAATTGTGCTTGCTTGTTCATGAAGATAACCATGATACTGCATTTAGTAACATCATTTTAAGTTATTATCTAATTTCTTTTGGACTATTCACGAGAATGATGTTGAAAGAGGGACATACACAATTTCAGGTGTTCTCTATTAACGTTTTTATCTTCAGACATCATGTATCCATTAATTTTTGTTTTGTAGATGCTATGTGATACTTATAATTTGATAATTTCATAAAGAGTTCTTCCTTATACTTCTTACAGGATTTGAAGACAAGAAGTTTCAAGTAAAGCTACAAGTTTTGAAGACTTGATCCAATATGACAAATCAGATATGCTTTACTAGAACATGTAGTGAAAAACATAAATTTTGCCAAGTTGTTGTGTAAATAATTTATGATATACAACTAAAGTTGTACATTTATAATATATGCAAGTATAATATTATTGATAATTTTGTTTATGTTGTACAACAACAACAACATATCTAGTGAAATTCCACAAGTGGGGTCTGAGGAGGGTAAAATGTACGCAGACCTTACCACTACATCAGAAAAGTAGAGAGGTTGTTTCCTCAGAACCCTCGTCTCAAAAACCCATAAGCAGAATAAACTAGATATAACAAAAAGTAAAAGAATGGGAAAAAACACAAAACAATTAGCCTACTACTCTAATTTGCGACCTCCGCTTCTTTCTATCTAGGGTCATGTCCTCAGTGAGATCAAGTTCAGCCATATCCTGTCTGATCACCTCCCCCAAGTACTTCTTCGGTCTACCTGTACCGCTCCGTGTAGCTCCTAAAATCAATCTCTCACATCTCCTAATAGGAGCATCGATACTCCTTCTCTGAACATATTCAAACCATCGTAGTGTCACTTCCCTCATCTTATCAGCCACCGAAGCCACCTCAAGCTTCTCCCGAATGGTCTCATTCCTAATCTTGTCACTCCTGGTGTGACCACACATCCATCTCAACATCCTCATCTCTGCAACATGCATTTTCTAGACATGTGCATTTTTTATTAGCCAACACTCGACCCCAAACAATAAAGATGGTCTAACTACCAATTTGTAAAACTTACCTTTGAATTTAGGTGGTATATTCTTATCACACAATACTCCAGATGCAAGCCTCTATTTAGTCCATGTTGCCCCAATACGATGTGTGACATCATCATCGATATCGATACTATTCTGGATGATGGACCCCAAATACTTAAAGTTTTCCCTCTTGGGGATAGGTTGAGTGGCAAGCCTCACATCAAAGTTTGCTTCATCCCTCTCATCACTGAATTTGCACTCCAAGTATTCAGTTTTGGTCCTGCTCAATTTGAATCCTTTGGACTCCAAGATGTGTCTTCAGGCCTGCAACCCATCATTAACTTTCAATCAGTACTGTGTCATCTGCAAATAGCATACACCATGGTACCTTTTCCTGGATAGATTGCGTCAGCTCATCCATCACCAAGGTAATCAAGAAAAGGCTCAGCACAGATCCTTGATGGAGTCTCATCTCAATAGGAAAATACTCTGAGTCTCCCCCCATCGTTCTTACCCAAATTTTGGCTCCATCGTACATATCCTTAATCACCCTAATATATGCCATTAGGATACCTTCCACCTCTAGACACCTCTATAAGACATCCCTTGGGACTTTGTCATATGCCTTCTCTAGTTCAATGAACACCGTATGAAGGTCCTTCTTTCATTCCCTATACTTCTCCACTAACCTCCTAATAAGATGAATTGCTGCAGTAGTTGACCGCCCCGGCATGAATCCAAATTGATTCTCTGAGATAGATACTACTCTTCACACCCTCATCTCCACTACTCTCTCCCATATCTTCATAGTGTGGCTTAACAACTTGATACCCCTATAATTATTACAATTTTAAATATCCCCGTTGTTGTATAATGGAATCATTGTACACCTCCTCCATTCATCAGGCATCTTGGCAGTCTGTATGATAGCATTGAACAGTTTAGTCAACCACTCTATGTCATACTTGACCATGTTCTTCCAAAAGTCTACTGAAATCTCATCGGGCCCGATCGCCCTCCCCCTTTTCATCCTAATAATAGCCCATCTTACCTTCTCAACTCCGAACAACCTACAATAACCAAAATTACGATGGTTTTCGGAGTGTGCCAACTTATCCAGCTCAATATCTCTATCTCCTTTTTCATTTAAGAGTTTATGAAAGTAACCTTGCCACCTTAATTTAATGGAAGTGTCATCCACCAACACCTCGCCCTTCACATCCTTGATAAACTTCATTTGGTCCAAGTTGCGAGCTTTCGTTTCTCTTTTTTTAGCGAGCCTATACAATCTCTTGCCCCACCTTCATCACTAAGCTCCTCATAAAGGCGCTCAAATGTTGCTGACTTAGCCTTCCTCACCACAATCTTTGTTTTTGACTTGGCCGTCTTATAGGCTTCTGCTTTTCATCTTCATTCCTACACTCTAACCACTCTGTAAGCGATCTTCTTATCTTGCCCTGAACTTCATTTGTTTATGTTGTAATTTTATATATTTATTATTGATAATTTCAAAATATTTATTTGTAGGAAATGTTACATATATCATTCAGTACCACATTTTATGGTCTATACAGCATTTAAGGATCAATTTTTTGATCCCAAATAACTTTTTAGGATTAGAAATAACTATTTGGTAGCCAAGCTTAGGGACCGATAAAATGGTCTCTAAAGATTATTTAGGGATCGAATTTGTTTTAGTCATTATTGTTATATGGAAAAATGGCTTGCATTTGAAAATAAAATTTGAAATTCAAAAATCAGTTTTTACTCAATTAATTTGAGGAAAATCAACTCTCGAAATTAAAAAAATAACAGAATCGCCACCTAATTTTGCAAATAATTAGAAAATCATTATATATTTTAAAAGACCTAACAGAAAAAAATTTTAAAATCCAGAAAACAGGTTCGAGTTTATATTTATACTTCGAAAAGATTTTACGTACTCGAAATGACAGCTAAATGCGATTATCCGACGATTAAGAGATTTGACTAACTTTTGATTTGACTTGAAAAAGGTTGATTAATTTTAAAATTGATTAAATTTGCAAAGATTTGACTAAACTCAAAAAAATTTTACTAAACTCAACTAAACTGAAAGCAATCAACTAAACTTAAAAAATTGACTAAGTTTGAAAATCGAACTAACATGATAAAATCTTAATTTTTTTAATTTTTAAATGCAAACACCCTTTCAAAATAAAAAGAAAATTAAATAAAATAACATAAATGGTTTTTCTATCGCTGGGGAATTTAATTAGATTAATAACAAAACAACAAAATATTAGCATTAGTACACAAGATAACAAGCATTCACAAATCATAAAATGATCAAGAAAATTAAAAGAAAGGATTGTGATTCACCCACTCTTCATATGTTGCTGTATATCAGTGTATACACACTGACTTTCATCTTCCGGACCTGTGCAACAACTTTAAGATTCCTAAGAAAGTTGCCACCTATCTCCAAGTTGTTCCAAGGTCGACTCAAGGAGAATATTTGGGCTCGAACAGCCCACGACAAATGCAGGGATGAATCCAATAGGACTTGGATGGAATTCACATGCACTGAAACAGGTAAAACACATGAGAAACATCCCAAAATGTTTAGCAAGCAATAGGACTGCGGAATCCCAACAACATATAGCATTAATGACAATCATGAGGAACAAGAGCAAACACAAGTAAGCAAATGTTTGACAAAGGATCTAACAGTGAACTCCCAAAAGGATAAGCTCAAGGATGATTCTATTCGGATCGGGAGAAATAGCTACTTTTGTTTGAATTTGACAGGATGCAAACAACAATATGAATCAAAGTTTAGCACTTAATTATGTAAAGAAGCAACTGAAAACCAAGTTGAGGAAAAGCATGCATTTGAGCACCCAGTTTTGGCATAATAATCTCCAAGTAAAATCACAAACTGAAAACCAAGAGAAAGCTGAGGGAAATAAAATATTACAGCAACGTGAAGTAAGTTGACATCATCTCACAAAATCAGAATAAGAGAGAATTACAACAGGTTAAACATTATCACATGTATTCGAGAAACAATCACTTCTACTTGATTTTGATTCGTAATAAGCCAACAGTAAGCGAAGGAGGTATAATAACTAAAAGAGAGACTCAGGTGGGCTCATAACAAAATGATCACTAGCTCACTCAAATAAATACAAAATGTGAACAACAAAGTAGAGACAGAACAGGTTCCATATCACTACTTAAACATCCATGGCCTTTAGAATGGACCCATTTCAAGGTATTAGAACAAGGTGAAAACCTAGAACAAGATAGCAGTTTAGGATGACATTTTAAATGGACGGTACCACATAGATTGACTCATTACAGTATCCATATAGAAGTTTAAGATTATGACAGTAGCAATAAAATCATTAGGCATAATAACAGTATTTCAATATAACACCATTCAACTCTTATTTAACGAGCATAACAGCCATCAATTAGACCATCAAAAGACACAATGATGTGAGCCAGAAATGGAAAAATGGTTACTTGAGGATGAAAACCAAAAAATAAGATCATTTACAAGCTTGCTTAGCCAGAAATGCTTTATCCAAACTCAACATACATCAGCAGCTACACCTCAACACAAAAACAGAAACATGTTCTTAATCATTTTTAGAAACTCCAATCGCAATAGAGACATGTATATCATTGTTTTCTAACCTAAAGGAATCAGGTTTCAGGCAAAATTTAACAGGAACCAAATCAGATAACTCTAAAGTATACCAGATAGGTTGTGTTTATAAGAAAATGAATTAATAACATCTTACGAGTGTAAAGCTATCACCAAAGATGAACTACAACAAGGTTTAAACTGCATAGCATATTTTAAAACAAATCAGTGAATGAAGCAACAACAACATTCTCAAAAACTTGACAGTGAACAAACAAGATGTCGACAATATACTTAGCCAAAACATAGTCACTTTAAAACATATCAACTCGAATATCACTATTCCAACAGTTAATAGCAACTAGAAACACAACAATGCGCATCATGAAAATAGCAGTTCAAATGAAGATATTACCTTTGTCGGAGCAGGAACTGGGATGGGACAGACCTGGAAGAGAGATTCACCACTACGAATCGAATTCCCAATACTAACTTGACTCTGAAAATATTTTGGCTTCTAAATCGACGAATGAGATTTTGGCTGAGGCATTATGAAATTCATACTAAATGATTGAGGATTGAGGTTTTTGCTCTGGTTTTTGAGAAATTCTGTTGCCTTTATATGGATGCTTCTCAGATAACTCCCGTCGCCCTCCTAACGAAGAAGAGTAGGGACTATATAGGGATAAAACATTACAGCAATGGTCGATTCGACAAGAGGAGATGGGCGTCTGCATCTTTCAGGCATGCGTGAGGTTGGTGCGTCTGTCAACTATGACAGAGTTCATAGTGCGATCTGATTTTGGTCGGCGAACATTGGACTTTGGGGGAGCATCTGGGTTTTGTGTATTAGTGGAGGAGAGGGGACAAGAACGTTGAGGGGGAGGTTCGAGGATGTTGGTTTCCAGCTGGGTTTCTGGTTTCCTCAGCGAAAAAGAAGAAGAAACGGGGAAGGGGAAATGGTTTTCTGGTTTTGGTTTTCTGGGGTTTGAAAGGGAATGGGGAAAGGTTTGATCGTGAAAAAGGAGTGCCCATTTTAATTTTTTTT
>JAOTQJ010130400.1:0-10203 GCA_025642045.1 Solanum sejunctum | reverse complement strand
AAAATTAATAAAATAAAATGATAAAAATTATATTTAAAATATGACACACTAAACATAATGAAAATGAGTATATTACAAATACTTAAGTAAACATAAATAAATAAATAAATAATAATAAATAATATTAATAAAAAATATCAATATTACTACTGCTATTACCTACTAAAATGATAATTCTTATAAATAATAATAATAATAATAATAATAATAATTTTTAAAAAAAATATAACGAACAAATTTTCAAACTTAAACAGTACCAGAAATACATAATTAATGGATAAAATTAAAAATAAACTCATTTGTTTAAAAAAATTAGAAACACCTACTTTAATCAAATAGTAACCTAAAAATAGTTATAGGCCGGTCAAAATTGGGTGTCAACAGCTACCCCTTCTTTGCTTGGGAATGAAGGATGTTGAGCAAAGAAAATTGAAGGAGTAGTCGATTTTGTCTGACTGATTAAACATTATTGGAGGGGACAAATGGAACAAAAAAGGGTTGTGAAAAATATTACAACTGTAACTTCGGATTTAAAGTCGCCTACATAGTTATATGAAAATTAGGCCATGCGTAGTTCTGGATTTAGGAACAGATGAAATTTCTAAAAATGAAATTAATGGTAAGGGACATGGAATAGGAGCGATAGTAGGTAGAATTGAAAAGATCAAGGTATAGAAAGTGATTTGGATATTGATAGAAAAATAAGGACCGGAGGATAGTATAGACAACATGAAAGAAGAGCAAATGGTCCATTGTAATTGGTAGCAAAAGACATATCTTTGAAGCGAAGATATAATTGATAAAGATCCACAAGTTCTGCAATCTGTGACTAAAGAGAAACACTAGATAAAATGGTTAGAGCGTGCATATTAAATAGTGAGATAATTCATAAACATGATGCAAGTTCCCACTTAGACCATGAAATTTGCCACAAGATAATAAGGATAATGTCCTAGGCTATGATGTCTTGGACCATGATAATCATAAATTATATCCTCAGGTCATGAGATGATGTTCGTATTCCACGAAAAATGATGCTTTTGGACGATGACACCTTTGGAACATGATAAGCATAAATTAAATCAATAGGTCGTGAAATGATGTCCGAAGGCAATGAAAAATGATGCCTTTGGACCATGTTGCCTTAACAATATGATACAATTAAACTCCTAGGCCATGAAATGATGTCCTTGGGCCATGAAAATTATGTGTTTGGACTATGACGCCTTAGGGTAATAATATGTCATTCAATTTTTTTTTGGCCAATGCAAATATAATTTTCTGACATAATATAAATTTTCTTAGGTCAATGTAAAAATGCAAATTCGCGCACATTTAATTTTTGAGCCATAATAATTAAATGCATTTTTATGAGCATATGCAATTTTCAGATAAAAATAACGTAATGCAATTTTTTCGAGCACATGCAATTTTCAGATAAAGAATAATGCAATGCAATTTTTTTGGGTAGATCCAATTTTTGGATAAAATAATGTAATGCAGTATTTCGAGCACATGCAATTTTTGGGCCAAAATAATGTAACACAATTTTTCGATCACATTTAATTTTTGGGCCAATGTAATACAATTTTTTGGGCACATGTAATTTTTGGATCAAAATAATGTACAAATACAATTTTTGGGCATAATGGAATGCAATTTTTGGGCCAAAATAATGTTATCTTACGAAAAAATTCAATTCAAATTTCTGGCATATGCAATATAATTTTTGGGCCAAAATATGCAAAATATAATATTCGGGCATAATGCAATCGAAGTGAATAGCATAAAAAAGAACCCAAGCTGAATTTCGTCATTTATTCTGCAAGTGTAGACCTTTTCCTCAAACGACAGTAGCAAATCATGATCGGACTTCACTTTATTAGCTTTCAGCTTACTAACTAGGGATTTGAAAGTGGATTATTGGACACATTAGGCACGAGTTCCTTGAGTTTGATGGCTTTGGTAACTACGAGTTTTTGGATTTTGTCTTTCAAAGATCGGCAAATTTTTGTGGTACATCCTTTAATTCCAGAATGATAGGCACTAACCTTGTTGGGATCATATCAC
Organism: Solanum sejunctum; assembly: GCA_025642045.1. NCBI lineage: Eukaryota > Viridiplantae > Streptophyta > Magnoliopsida > Solanales > Solanaceae > Solanum > Solanum sejunctum. The sequence goes on along the minus strand of JAOTQJ010130400.1, from coordinate 8,133 downwards.
TTGGCTTGGGTGTCTCTGGGTAAAGCAGGGATTTGTGTGATATGACCAACTTCTTTTAGTCTTTATAAAGTTGGACGATGGGTTCAGCTAGTGGGGTGTAGTTTTTTGTAGGCCTTTTTTTTTATCAAAGTTAGGGTAGTTTCTATAATTTGGTTGTTGAGGAGATGAAGATGGTGGTGGAGTAGTTTGGTAATATGCTAGCTGAGTATTGTAAATGGGATATATGGGTAGTTAGTGTTGTGGGGGAGTAGCTTGGTAAAGGGTATATGTTGGATCAGGTGGGAAAGGTGCAAGGTAGGGAGATGTAGGATAGTAAGGGAGAGGTGGAGTTGGGATTTGTGATCTGGTGGGGCTTTTAGTCCCATGCGCCAACATGATAGCACACACTTCCTTCTTCTTGTGGTTCTTGGGAAAATTCCATATTGTAATGCCTTGTTGGTGCCCTGTAGGGCTTCTAGGTTTGATGATGGTGCCATTTCTAATACCTTCTATGATTCTTTCACCCAGCTTAATGATATCAGGGAAGCTCTTCCCCATGAAAGTATCATCTTATTGTAATATTGAGGCTCTTGTGCTCGAATGAAATAGTCCTCTATTTGAGTATCATCTATGGAGGTATAGCCCTTACAACCTTAGACCACCACCCTATGGCATAGTCTCTAAATTTTTCACCAGGCTTCTTTTTTAGATTCCGGATGTAGAACTAATCGGGTGTATTTTTTGTGTTGAACCCAAATTTGTCCATGAAGTCATAGGCTATATCTATCCACTTAGCCTATTTTCAAGCATCTTGATCAATGTACCATGCCAAAACATCCCCCAAGAGGCTTTTTATAAACAGTTTCATTCTTATCTTTTTTTCTCTCCCAACTCTCGCTAACTTGTTGCAATACATGGGCAGATGGGCCTTAGGATCACCAATGCCGTTGACCAGTGCAAACTTTGGAGGCTTCTACCCTTCAAGTACTTCCACATCAGGATGTAGACACAAATCTTTATGGGTTAACCCAACCATCTTTTTACTTTTTTCACATGTTTCACGCGCTTGGTCAAGCTATCCAACTTCTCAGCCATACATTTAACCAGTATATCCTTTTGGGAGGATTCTAATTCATGGTAGTCATGGGTATAAGGAGCGATTTTGACGTATATGTGATTGTGGTTGTTGTTTTAGATTTGGGAGGTATAATTGGGATATGTCTAGAGTTTTGAGGGTATCATGTTGTCTTAAACGGACCTGGATGGTATGGGTTTTTTAAGTGATGGCTTGGAAGATGAGCATTTGGGGGTGGCATACTAGAAGGCTTTGGTTGCATTTGGGAAGTGGGTTGAACAAATGGAGGGTAATTTAGGAGTGTGGCTTGGGTAGTAGTGATCTGATTTTCCATGTTCTCCCCAAAAGGAGTGCCGAGAGAAATGGATAGCTTAGCCAGATTTCACATGCTAGCCATCTCTTCTTCAAGTTCTAGAATTTTTCATTCTAACCTTAAAACCAAGCTAATGGAGTAAGCCTCCCTTTCAGAAATTTCATTGGTGCAATTATCATTGGTCATCTTGCCTTTTCTATTGTTGATCAAACTTGGGAGTGGCGGGGGAGAAGGAGGAACCCCTTTTGATCTTGTTTGGTAAAGCCAGAGTGTAAACCAGATCAACCTTTGGAAGGGGAAGGCATATGTCATGCCCAAAGTCCCATCAAGGCGGACTGGCACCCGTTGCCGACAAGGCTTGGTAGAACCAACCTGTATCCATGCGCTTTCTATACATATTATAAGGGATTTCTATGTTCAACATGCCTTTAAGAAAGTAAACAGTAATAACAAGCCAAAAGCAAATGCATATGGCTAGGCCATTGGGGCCACGTTGTCTAAAGTATGCGACATGACCATGCTTTAATTTATATAGTCTACAAACCCTCTAGATAAGGAAAAGTATTTGATAAGGGTCAGGACAGGACCCACCTCGACTAACTATATAATACAAAATATAATCTCTAGACACACAAAGCTCTGAGGCAACCTGGAGCTTAGTAACAACAGCTGGATATCCTGTACTCCTACTAGGGGGATCTACTAGCACTTGTACCTGTAGCATGAAATACAGGTCCCTTGTAAAGGATGTTAGTACGAGATAATATAATGAATATGTAAGACAAAAAATCTTGTAATGAAGTAACAACTCAAATGAAACTATGCACTAGTGTAGGATAATAGACCACTTGTAGTTATACTGTGGGATCCTGTACTTTATGTTTTTTTTATTACTTTACCTTTACTATATAATCTGTGCACCACATGTAATACAAATAACTAGCTGATCAGTGGTAAATCTATATCGGGATCGACTCTGGCTAGGCTTTTCCTTTCATCCCTTGGGCTATCCCCTTGTGATAGGATCGACCCTGGCTAGGTGATTCTTCCACCCCTCGGGTTACCACCCATCTATAGGCAATGTACTTTATCTTTTAATTACTTTTCAGATAATTATTTTGGTGGTCATAATATTAGAGCTATAGGACTGAGATGTAGCATGTGACATGTAAATAATCATACAAGACAATATGACAATGAAAAGAGTACGTTACATAAATAATGAAATACGTATGAGATGAAACAACTCATGAACTTTATTTAGCAACAAGAACCCATGTATCTTGGTATCTATGTATGTATGTAGATTTGAAGGTGACTATGTATAGGAGCATATGAACATGTGAAAGAGTGGAGATATGATTAATAGTTGTGTCGGAGTTTGTAAGTACCTTTATATGCCAAGGAAGAATCTAGATTTCATGCCAAGTAATACGAAATCAAGTAGCCTTATATACCTCATTGTACGACCTCGTTATTACCTCGAGATAACCTTTCCTTCCTCCAAATATTTATCTACAGTATAGTAGGTGATAAAACTAACATTAGCAGCTAATAGATATATCTTCGCAGCCCATTCTCATAAAAAAACAACACCACGAGCAGCAAGCATATAATTATAAACTCGAGCGTAATCTTTCAACCTTTCCACCCTTAATCGTATTTCTAATACACATTCTTATATACATGTCATATGTAGCCTGTTTTAGTTCCATAATAGTCTTACAATAGCCCGCAAAGCACAACACATAACAATTCTACACAACATATAAATAGGCGGCATAACATTACATCCCTTCGCTACATTTCAACATCAACAATTCCAAACCTGTTCCAACTTTAACAAAACATCCCCCACCATATATACACATAAAAACATTCCTAAAATAGTTCAAAAATAGTCATCAAAATAGGTGTAGGACGTGATACCATAGTCCTCAATCAGTCAGCCCACACTTTCTACAAACAACATACTTAGGATAACATATTAAACCTCGATTGTTTACGTATAACCTAGTTTAACAACTTTTATACATAATTACAAAACTAAAATAGATTAACAAAATCAAAGTTCTTTGATAATCAATCCAACCAAGAAGAGAAAAGCTCCCAAATAAACAAGAAAAGCATACAACAATCCTTGGAACACATGTTGTCCAAAAGTTTGAGCATATACCTAACCAACATAGTCTCTTGTTTTCATAAGAAAACCATACTAAACACATAACTAAACTTACTAACTATTACCTTCAAGGTGTATGGCTTCTCCAAGAACCCTAAAAGTCTTTTTGTAGCTGCTTTGCAAGGTTAAGAAATTGTAGAGAGAAAGCTTGTGAAACCTAATTTTTTTACAAGTTGAAGTAGCTTAAAGGTGATGTTTGTAAGCCCTTTTAAAGAGAATTTTGGCCGAATTTATCTTGAATATTTGTCAAGTTAGTAATGTACGATTTTCCATTTCATTGGACCTTAATGGGTTGCAAATTAATGGGCCTTTGCTGCCCATTTTTTCCTTTCTCTTTAGTTAGTTGGGCCTAAATTATCAAATGAATTGTAATAGGATTGGGCCCTTTTTCTATTCTTCTTAGGATGAAAATACAATCCATTTATGATGCTAAAATATGAGCTAAAGTTACACCCTTAACACGAAGTTTATCCATAATCGGACTTGGAAAGATTCGACGTCCGGCCTCATCTCCGTCTAGCTAGTAAGTTTAAGCTATGCAAGTAGGTGACTCACCTGCTAGCTTCCTAAGTCCTACAAGCAACTCAATTCTCTCACTTTGTTTAGAGCCGTGATCTTCTTAATTTGACAAAAAACTTGTATACACTCGATCCTCTTAAGCATTAGACGTACATATTGCCCTCCAATATGAGATTCAAACACTTTTAAAAATGGGCCCTAATTTGACTAAACCATATCATGTTTCATTTGCATAGAACTAGTGTATGTAAGATATGGAGTGTTACAACTAAAAAAAAATAAGAAAAGAAAGAATTAAGTTCATAGCGTAATAAATGACATAAAATTAACATATTAGTTTGGGAAATAAACGCCCCAAATACAAGGAGCCTCGTTAAGCCAGAGGTAGCCTAAGACGTCACATAAGTGATACATGATAACTAAATCAAGCCTTTATTTGTTAATTAAAGTTTAGAGTTAAAAAAATAAATGAAAATGAACCATTTCATTAATAACAATTATTATAATTTTCGATAATAAAAACATATATGGAATCGAAGGGATAATAGGTTAACAAGTAAGAATAATCCTAAACTTTAAGCCCTTCTCCATCATAAATTTAGCATTATAAATCTGCAAAATAGATAGGTAAACTTTTCTAAACTACATTTTAATGCTATTTAAGGATTGAGTTCATTATCGTGATCCACATTGACACGCAGTATGCAAGTTTTTGTCTACATGGTGATTGGACCCTTTAGACTTAAATCGGTGGCTGCTATGATATAGAATGACCCGAAGGGTCAAACAACCTAAGGTTTATGCATACATGACCTAATTTCGAGGTGGATACAACTCTTTCATAGTTTTTTAAAGAGTGGGTTAGACACAAAATGAGGGTGGTCCTATGTGAGAAGTATGTGGTCCACTGGTGGTAAGACTATCAGTTATTCACCATGCATGCGCTTACTCTCTAAAATTTAGGTTGTGAAAAGGAGGCGGGAGAAATACAAAGGCACAACATCACCTTAAAAAGAGGAAAAAAGAGGGGCCCTAGTGGGGGAATGTATGAACGGTATGCTAGTTTATCAAAGCAATAGCAATTAGCACAGAAAAATAATAATAAGCCCATAAAAGTTACAGGACAGGGATTTGGGAGTTAGAGCAATAATATAAACAAATAAAAGGGAAGGAAAAAGGAATAGGGAAGGGGAGTTAGGTTAGTGGGAGATAATGGAAAGGAAGGGGGATGTTAGAGGGGAGTGGGATAGGAAGGGATCAGGGAAAGAAAAAAGAAAATAAGTTAGTAATGAGAAATAATAACAATAATGTAAATAAATAAGGCAAGTAAAGCAATTTAAGAAAAACAAATAAAAGGGAGAAAGGGAAGGGATTGACAAAATAAAACCCATATAAAAGAAAGACACATAATGGTCAGAACCTAAAATCCCCAATAGATTCGCCATTCTGTCGCACCCTATTTTTTCTCGCAAAGAAATGAGAACCTAGACAATATCGTGGCAATGACTCTTTTATGATTTAAAAATAAGTTAATTAAAGAGTCTCCACCTAATTAGTTTAAGGTGAATTAGGACACCATTATATCTAAAAACAAAGTAAAAGCCTAAGGTCAACCATAGATCGGGTAAGGATTCAAGTTACCTCGAAAGGAAGGTGTTAGGCACCCTTTGAGGTCTGCAAATGTTGGTTTAGGCCGTATCTCATAATTTATGTGCGGATTAAAAATTACAAAAAAGTCACTTATTTTAAGAAATTTATCCTAAAAACTTAAGTGAGAATTTAAACAAATAGAAAAGAAAATTAACAGATAAATATTGACAGAAAATAAATATATCTATCCCAAGTAATTAAGAATAAACAAAAAAGAGGAAAAATTAGACTAAGTGACTTATTGTCACTAGGATCAGTTTACTCAGCTTTTGTTTTCGGAAGACAAAACTAGATGTTGTTATTTAGCTCACATGACTTATTTAAGCCTAGGGACGAAAACCAAAGTTCCATTCTATTAAAGCTTGAGTTTTGGATCATCCTTTTTGAGTGTCCTATTTACCCCTACTCCTCCTAAGTTGATTTTATTATTTACCTAAAAGCGCACTGAAGAAATGAAAAAAATCTAACGTCTTCCTAAACTGCCTAATGTCCCTTCCTATGGTCTAAGAGGCATTAGACTTTTCTAATTTTGGTAGTTCTAGACTTAAAGGAAATATAAGGCTTCCTAAAGGACCTCGTGTCAAACAAAACAATTAGGACAACAATTAGCACGTAGAGCCTCAAATAGCTCCCAAACATATTACTTAGCATGCTTGAAAACACAAAAAAGAGTGTGACCAGATTGACTAAGTATATGCATAACATTAAAACTTAACAAACATTTTGAAAATAATACGTTGAAAATGTTTATTAAAATAATATTTTTAATATTTTAAAAATTCTTAGAAGGCATTTAATTTTGAGAAAGATAAAATCCTATAGGCATAATTTCGAAACATACAAAAGTATTAAACCCTAAAAGCATAATTTCTAAACATATGAAAGTATTAAATCCTAAAAGCATGATTTCTAAATATATAAAAGTATTAAATCTTAAAAGCATGATTTCAAAATATATGAAAGTATTAAATCCTAAAGGCATGATTTCTAAAAATAAATAAATAAATAAAATTAGTGAATAGCCAAAAAGCATGATTTCTAAAAGATAACAATAACTTAAAAGCATGATTTCTATTGCAAACACTGACATATAGCATGTGAAAAATAATTAACATCTTAAAAGCATACTTTAGAAATTATTTAATCCTAAGAGCATGCTTTCTAAAACACAAAGAAAATGGAATAAGTTAAACACATGCTTTGAAAAAAAATCTATAGACATGAAAGCATACTTTATAAACATGTTAAGGAAACAAAAACTTGTGAAAAGATAGGTATGGTATCTAAAAACAAGACAAGATCCTATAGGCATGATATCTAAGAAAGTTTGTTAAAAACATACTTATCTTGATTGTCTTTTCATGTTAATCATATCTAAATCAATTAATGCACACATGCTTTATTATTATTTTTTATTTATTAAATTCTAGATTAAGATTGCCTATATAAAAATATCACCACACATATTAGTTCAGCAAATAATAAGTAAAAAGAAACAGTTAGCACATAATTTTCCTCCCCCTTTTAAACTACATCCTCGATTTTCTGCTATTATTGTTACATCATTTAAAACTTAAAAATACAACACACATCAGTGAATGATCATTTTTTTAAGATTTATAATAATATTACCTAGAGAAATTCATGAGGATGAACATTCAAAGACTTAACTAACCTAATTTGAAGCCGCGATGTTTGTCATCGTCACTGGCCAAAATTATTCATTTTCGGTGAGTTGCCACCTGGAATTACTGGATATCATTGGCAGGGTCTTCATAGGTAGTTTAATGGGGTTTTCTGGCGGTGAGGTCGATGAGATGAGGTTTTTTTGGTGTGGTTTTATTGTTTTTTTTTTCAGTGAACAAGGGTCTGTTTAGTGGTTGTAAGGCGGTGGGTTTTTGATGGACAAAGAAAAGGGGCTTGAGGGAGTAGAGGATAAAAATAGGCAGCGGTGTTGGTCTTGCATGGTGGAAGGGATGGTGGTTTGAGGGTTGTTGGCGGTGAGAGGAGATGAGAAAGGCAGATGGAAAAGAGAAGAGGAAATGGTCATGGTGGTGATGGTGGTTTCTGGCTGAAACCAAAGGAAAGAGAGCGACGAGGGGCAAAAGGAGTCAGGGTTTTGGTGGTGACACTTGTGAGAAGGAGAGGGAGACGGAGGATGCTGGGCATTCATGTTAGGACCCGCAATGTAATTTAAACCCCGAACGTCCTTAATTGGTTCGATTTAATAAAGTTTGGGACCAAATATAACAATTTACCTAAGTTAGGTCCTTAAGAATAAAAAGGGATGTAGGGTCAAGGTGGGTGTCTTTTTTTGATTGGAACAAGTGTATATGTATGTGCCTATATATATGTGTGTATATCTTGTGCAAGATATACATTCTACACTTAGCAAAAAAAATAGAAAACTTTGTT
>JAOTQJ010130380.1:0-10204 GCA_025642045.1 Solanum sejunctum | reverse complement strand
CCACTTTACATATTCAGTACGTATTCCGTGCTGACCCCCTCCTCTTGGGGGCTGCGTTTCATGCCCGCAGGTACAGACGAATAGGTGAGAGAGCCTCCCTCCTAGGACATCCATCCACCGTCGTCGCGCTCCTTTGCTCCAGGAGCATTCTTTCGGTATATGTACTAGTATTTATGGTTCCTTTGTTTGTAACCTCTTTGGTATATGCAAGGGTGCGACGGGGCCCTGTCCCGTAACATGTTATAGTCTTTCTGTATAGAGGTCTGTGGATACTAGTAGGTAGTGGGTATGTGAGATATACTTGAGCACATGGTCTAATACATGCATTTGATACTTGATCAGGAGGCGAGACAGCATTACTCTATGTTGACATGATTATTAGGCGGCAAGACCGCAGCGATGACCTTGTCGGCCCACATTACTTGTATATATGTGCATATGTGCTATTTGTACATTCTAGGAGCTGCTACATGTGAGGATAGGGTATAAAAACATAAGAAACTCTGCTGGAATTTTGGTAGAATTGTTAGACGTTAAGTTGTGGTTTTGTGATTTAATACTGGTTTAAGTGCCTAATCGGCACGAGTCATGGCCCCGGGGTTGGGCTGTGACAATTTGACATGCCTTTGAGAAAATAAACAGTGGTAACAAGTCAAAAGGAAATGCATATGGCTAGGCCATTAGGGCCACGGTGTTTAAAGTACTAGATAGGACCACACTTTAATTGACATAGTCTACAAAGGCTCTAGATAAGAGAAAGTGTCTGATAAGGGATGGCACAGGTCCCGCCTCAACTAATTGTACAATATATACATATAAGCTCTAGACACACACAAAGCCCTAGAGCAACCTAGAGCTTGGTATCAGTAGCTTGATATCCTGTACTCCTACTGGGAAGATCTATTAGCACTTGTACCTGTAGCATAAAATGTAGGTCTCCCATAAGGGACTCAATACGAGATAATATACTGAATATGTAAGGCAGGATATACTATATGTGAAGTAATAACTTAAATAAGACCATGTACTGGTGCAAGATTACAGACCACCTTTAGTTATACTTTGGAATCATGTACTTTATGTTCTTTATATTACTTTACCTTTACTGTATAATTTGTGCACAAATGTAATACAAATGACCAAGTGATTAGTGGTAAACTGTATCGGGATCGTACCTGGCTAGGTTCTTCCTTAACCTCTCGGGCTACCACCCGTGATAAGATCGTCCCTAGCTAGGTGATGCTTCCACCCCTCGGGCTACCACCCATTCATAAACAATATACTTTACCTTTCAGTTACCTTCGAGATGGTTCTTTCAATGATCACAATATTGGAGTTGTAGGACTCTATATGTAGCATGTGACATGTAGATAATCATACGACATAATATGATAATGAGAAAGAGTAAGTTACACAAATAATGAAAAGCGTATAAAATGGAACAACTCGTAAACTTTATTTAGTAACAAGAACCAATGCAACTTGGTATCCAAGCATGTATGCAAATTTGAAGGTGACTATGTATGGAAGCATATGAACATGTGAAAGAGTGGATACATAGTTAATAGTTTTGGCAGAGTTAAAAACTGCCTTTATATGCCAATGAAGAATCTAGATTTTCATGCCAAGTAATACAAAATAAGTAGCCTTACATACCATATTGTATGACCTCGTTACTACCTTAGGTTAACCTTGACATCCTATTAGTATTTATCCATAACATAGTAGGTGATAAAACTAGAATTAGAAGCCAATAGATACATCTTGGCAGCCCAATCATATAAAAAGAATAACATACAGGCAACAGGCAGGTATTCATGAACCCGAGCGTATTCTTTCAACCCTTTCGCCCCTAATCGTATTTTCTAATAACCATTCGCATGTACACATCATTTCCAGCCTATTTTAGTGCCATAACAGTCTTACAACAGCCCACAAAGCACAACACATAACAATTCTACACAATCTATAAATGGACAACATAATGTTACCTCCCTTCGCTATATTTTAATGTCGAGAATTCCAAACCTGTTCTAACTCTTAACCAAACTGTTCCAATAATATTTAAATAAATAGTACTAAAATATTCTTAGAACAACACCCAAGAAGTCATGAAGGACGTGAGCCAATAACCTTCCATCCAACAGCCCACAAGTTTCAATCAACATTACACTTAAGATAACACAATAAAACGCATTTGTTAAATGAAACCCAAATCAGGGTAGTAACATTAGGGTAATATTTATACCTCAACCCATATTAATAACATCAAATTTTTCTTCATAATACAACTCACAAACCATAAAGAAGTCACTAAAACAAAAGGCAAGTGTGTAGCAACTTTCTAAATACATGCTGTCCCAAATTTCCAGCACAAATATACTAGCATATACTTATTGTTTTTCATAAGAAAACCATACTAAACACATGTGTAAACTTACTTATCTCTACCTTCAAGGTGTAGGGATTCTCCAATAACCCTAGAAGTTCCTTTTATCTATTTTACAAAGTCAAGAGGAGTTGAGCGAATACTTGGAGATAATCTGTTCTTTTTTTTTGTTGGTCAAGTTAACAAGGACTTGTGGGAGCTGCTTTAACCCTTTTTTTAAAGGGATCTTTGGCTGACTTACTAAGGCATTCTCAGCCTTATTTCACCAAGCTGGTGATGCAGATCCTTTCTCCTTTCATTTGGGCCTTTTGGGGCTCCAAATTGGTGGGCCTTTGCTGCCCATTTTCAGCTTCCTTTTTAATTAGTTTGGGCCTAAAGTATCCAAGAAATTGTGATGTCTTTGGGCCCTTTTAATATCCTCCTTGGGCTGAAAATATAGTGCATTTATGATGATAAAATATTGGCTAAAGTTACACCCTTAATACGAACTTTATTCATAATCGGACTTGAACAAATTTGACATCGAGCCTCATCTCCGTTTAGCTAGCAAATTTAAGTTAAGCAAGTAGGTGACTCATGTGCTAACTTCTTAAGTCCTACAAGCACCTGAATTCTCTCACTTTGTTTAAGGCCGTGATCCCCTCAATTCAACACAAAATATGTATGCACTTGACCCTCTTAAACGTTAGATACATATATAGCCCATTAATATGAAATTCAAGCACTTTTAAAAGTTAGCACTAATTTGACCAAACCATGTCATGTTTCATTTGTATAGTACTAGTATTGTAAGGTGTGAGGTGTTATGTATATAAATACAAAATATAACAACATAAAAAAAATTAAACAACGTGAGATGTATAGAGGTAAAATTTTTAAAAGAAAAACACTATTTAAAATAACAATATAATCCTATTTAACTTTTTATTTATTTATTTATAAAGTTCCTATATATAGAGATTCTATCATTAATTAGAACCATGGTAAATTAGAATTTTTTTTAGTGACTGAAAAATTTAGGAGTCTTTCCATGGTTAGAAGTCCTTACTGTATCACTTCTTTCCATATATTTTAGAAGTTAACATTATAAATATAACTAAATAATAATTTAAAAAAATTGATAAAAAAATGATTTTATTTGAAGCATAGTCTTATAATGAATGACTTCTAAGCTAATCAATTTTTTAAAAGAAAGTTTTTGGACCATCTTTTTAGTATTTTTGGATTTTTTTTGAAAATATTTTCTCTATTTTTGTGGGATATTTTTCAAATTTTTTTTTTGAAATTTTTTTGACTAATTTCTTTTGACTAAGTCTATTTTAGTGAAAAAAACATTCTCCATATATTTAAGTTAGTAATTCTTCACTTAAAAGGAAAACTAAATTATCTTTAATTTCACACAAATTCAACTCCTGAATTTTAGAATTTTGAACTTAACAGAAAAATTAAATTGTTTTTAAGCTAATCATTTATTTTTCAAAGAAGTTTTTGGACCTTCATTTTTAGTATTTTTGGACTTTTGTTTTGAAATTTTTTGACCTATTTTTATGAGACATTTTTCAAAATTTTTTTGCCTATTATTTAAAAAGTTTTTGACTATTTTTTTTTAAAAATTGGGATAGGGGAAGGGGAAATGGGGAGTGGATTACAACGTGGGAAATCGAACCCTCGCCAGTAAGGTAAGAGTTTAGGTAGCCAACTAACTGAGCTACTAAGATTCTTCCGACTATTTTCCTTTTGACTAAGTCTATTATAGTTAGAAAAACATTCTCCATATATGAATTTAATTATAATAAAATAAATATTTCCTATTTAATTTTTATTATAGTTAATATTGAATACTATTTAAACTAATAATTAAAAAAAGGTGAAAAGACGATTTTGTCTAAAGTGAAGTCCTTGAATGAAGAGAAAAAAATTCAAACAACATTTGTAAGTGTGTATATATATATATATATAAAGCTTAGAGGGGTAGTGAGTTTTTAGCCGTACTAATGTATGCATTAAAATTCATTGCATTAAAGCCCATGATATTAGTAAACACACCCTTCTATACAATAGAGTATATATATCTAATGCTTGTATAAGTTATCCACAACATAAAAAGTGTGCCAAACAAGATATTACTAATACAAAGAGTTAATACATGTATTATTTTTGCCAATACACTCTATCAAATAACCCCTCAAAAAATAATCAACAAAGTCAGTAAAAATTTTCGACCAATAACTCTTAGGCAGAAGGTATCAAAACCCCCCTGAACTTGAAGCATTTTATTCAGTGAACACCTCAACTATCAATCCTTTTATGTACTCCCTTAAACTCATTTAAAAGTAGATCGCGACCCCTTTTACTGTCCACCTAGACGGAAGTGGAGTACAAACTCCGTGAGGGTGCGTGAAGGCATAAAAATATGCCAAATCAGACATTTTCAATAGTAACTTTTATATTTTTCATTATTTGTTTTTATATAAATTGAGTGTTTTCTCTCTGTTTCTCCACCATATCTATTCATCACCATTTTTCTTTACTTTTTGCTCCCTTTTCAAATTATAAATTTCAAACTTTAGAAATTTCTCTCATTTCTTTGCTAAATTCATGAATTATAATATGTAATTTTTTTAACTTTTATTTTATGGAATTATAATATGTAAAATATCCTACAAAATTTTGTTAGCATATTTTAATAAAAATATTTTTCTTTATTTGATATATTGTGAATATTTATTTATATAAATTTTTCCTTTAAGAAAATTAAACTTAGTAAACATTGGGTGAATTGAATTGCAATATACATTTTAGTTCATTTCAGCCAAAATTATTTTAACACAAATAATTCTTGAGTTGATTAATAACCCATTAACTTAATATATTTTTACTCATTCATTCGACACTTTTTAATATAATATTACTAATTCTTGCATGAAACTGCTTGGATCTTAAATTAATGTTTGGGTAAGCTTTTAGAAAAAAAAGTATTTTGAGAAAGTTATAAAAATTATTTTTTTAAAATTTAAAATAATTTTAAAAGATTGATCAAATAAACTATCTGGGTAAACTTTTAAAAAGATAAAAAAATGTACTGAAGAGTAGTTATAAAAATTATTTTTTTGAAATTAAAAATAATTTTCAAAGTTTGATGAAATAAACTATTTGGGTAAACTTTTAAAAAGAAAAAAATGTACCTTAGAGTAGTTATAAAAATTAAAAATAATTTTAAAAGATTGATCAAATAAATTACTACTAGTACAAAATCATGAATTTCGTAATGAATGTATCTTTTCCAATTTTGAACTGCTTTAGTATTAAAAAATTTATAACCTAATCCAATTTGTTCGTTATGCAAAAGATATCCTTTTAAGTAAATAAGAAAAAACTCTAAAAACTATTAAGAAAGAAAAAGGGGGAATAAGTCACTTCATAATTAGTCTCACAAATCACAATTAAAATATTTTGAGAAGTCAGACAAAAAGGGCCCCACCATAGGACCAGAAATATACATTATCACCATAAAAATATCCATGTCAGCAACTTTTTTGCCATATCAGGCGCGTGTAGTACACCATAGACACGGTGGACATTAAAAGGGGCCGTGATCAAGTTTTAAGGGAGTTCGGGGGTACTTAAAATGACTGATAGTTGAGGTGTTCATTGAATAAAATGTTTCAAGTTCAGGGGAATTTTGATACCTTTTGCCATAACTCTTATGCTCAAAATAAATATTTATTTTCTTTCTTTTTTTATTCGAATACTACTAAATGTTCTATTTAAAAAAATCATAGTTTCTTCATCTTATTTTATGTGTCACTCTTTGACTTGGCATGGTGTTTAAGAATTTTTCTTAAACATGTGGTCTTAGACAATCTTACATACTTGTGAGGCTAGGAGTCATTTCATTAAGGTTAAAAATAAAATTTTGAAGTTCAATTAAAAACTGTTGGAAAAAATCACGAGTTGGGTCTACAAGTAGTATATCCATCTAAGACTTGTGGATTTCGTCCTGTTAAAATTAGACCAAATTTTTAGGTTTTTGAAGTCTATCTATGTAACCCCCAACAAACTTTCTACGAACTGTAGCATGGGCCACGAACAATAAAAGGGTCTCACCTTGTCTATTTCCCAAAATTTCAAAATCCTGGATTTTTGGACCCTAAACGACAACCTCAGCTTATGGTTTGTGGTTTCATTTATGTGTCATAAATGACCCTCGTAAATGCCCCCAAATATTTAGTTAAAATTCATCCTCTTACTGTCCCATCTACGAGGCCCATGTGTGACTTGTACTTCCAAGTATGGGTTCATCCTGTTGAATCATAAATCAAGTTTAGAAGTTGTCATAGTATAAGCCCTGGGCCTACTTGTAACACAGTGAATGAGGGACCCAAAGGTACCTCACCAAGTCTCTTAGCATTCATAGATATTTAATTAAGATAAAGTGGAATTTAAAAATGGAAAATGGGACTAAGGGACATTCATCATAAACATTTTAAAAAGGAAGCAATATGAGCTTTAGCATATTAATTTGTCCAATGTACCTTGGATTGTTGATACAACACAAAATGCAAGACATGATCGCAACTCAAGAAAAAAAATTTAAAAATACTAACGAAACGGGGAAATAAACTTAAAAGCATTGTTATCGCAGGAAAATAGCAAATATACATTTATAGGATTGTGCTATACTAACCCACAAAATAAAACAGTTCCTCCAATAAAGATTTAGCAGGGGCTAAGACATGCTCAAAGCTCACTCTCAAGTTTAAGTATCAAAATGAGTACAACATAGAAAGTAAAAATTTCAAACTACAACTCAAGACTAAAAATATCTCAATAGTACAATAAACACGAATAAAGAGGTGTATTCCCTAAACTAGAGGTCTCACCAAATCAAACTAGTCTTGAACAACTGAAGTCTAGCCACGTGCCAAAAGAGGAGGAACACCCATTTCTACATGGTGATATCGTGTAGGCAAATTATGTGTTAGTACTTTGGAGAAATCAACATATGGAGAGTGCTACATGAAAGGCAGAGACGAACATGATGAGGTGATATCCCTATCTTTTCTAATCTACTTAAGCCTAAGGTATTAAGTTCTTATTCTAACAGTCCTAATTCTTTCACTATTATGTTTCATGACATAACATGATTACATGTTCATGAAAATGATTGAAAGGATATTTTTGACATGAGTTTTAATGATTTTCAAGAAATGAGTTATGCATTGTGTTCCCTTGTTGAAATGTTTCATATTTAAGTCAAGCCTTTCAAGCTAGTCCGTTTCTCATTCAAGGATGAATGTTCTTAAGGGGGAGAATGGACCCGGATCTCATAATATCTTATTGATGCTTAAAATCAAGTTTTTGAAGTTTGACCCATGGGGTACTTGTGTATGGCTTTATATGGCTTAAGAAGAGATCTTAGGCTTGGTGGCCCTCCAGTGCACCTCTCACGAGCTGTGGTCCTCACCACTTGCCATGGAAGGGTCTCTTAGTAGGTGTCCCAGACTTCAAGCCAAGAAATTGGCTGAGGGAGCCACCAAGAGACCCTGTATGAGTTGTGCAATACACTACAAGCCGTGGTGGGTCTCATGTAACCTACCACGAGCCATGGTGAGGTATTTCGTGAAGCTCTCATCCCAAAATATAATTCTAAGTATAAAATTACAGTCTTGGAACTTGGGTCATTTGTACGAATCATTGTATGATCAATGCAGCTTTGAATAGATCGTGAAGCCTTTAGTGGAAATATCCTTAGTCTGAAATTTGGTTAAGTGTCTGAAGACCCTTACCACGGACCCTTGTACGGTCGATGGTCCTTTGCATGAGCCGTAGTGCTCTACCATGGGAACCCTGGGCACATTTTAGTGATCTCTTCATTAATGGCTTTCTCGTAATTTTGTTATTAAGGTCCATTTGTGACTTTTTAACCTATCCTAAACCCCTAAAAGACCTATACTCCTTCATCCTTATTCAAATTCATTCATTACACTTAAGAACTTTAGAAATTCCTATCTTCTATGAACTCCTATCTAGTGTGACATTAAAGATTCAACATGGGAATTCAAGGAGGGCCTTCTTCTCAAATCAATTTCTTCTTGACTCTCCTAGTTATTTAAGGTATGTGGGATTGATTAATGATATCTTTCAATCATGAAGACCCTAATGATTTCTTAATTTCTTAATTTATGAATTTCAAGCTTACTTTGAATATGGGCCTTTTAAATTAATGTTGATTTGATTCAATTGAGTTATGACTTGTATTTAGTTGATGTTTTTGAAGCTATTTAAGCCCTATTATGTTGAATTGCATTGATATTATGAAGGTTTGAATATGTATGTCTTTTTTAAATGATGAATCTAGGCATGGGTAATCTCAAGTATGCCTTAATTGTGAATTTCTATATGGATTTACTTTGATTTCATCTTATAATGTTTAAGTATGAATCTCTATTCTCTATGCTATTCTCTCATCATTCATGGCATATACATGCATGAACATTGATTTTCATGAAATTTATGATATGGGTTAAGATTCAATTATGATTAAGACTATGATTTCAAGTCAAGCATGGTTATGACATGACATATGATCACATGATATCTATGATATGACTCTTTGAGCAATTATGAGTGTTTACACCAACATGTACAAGTATGACATAAAGTATGATTTTGCTCTTTAGCCTAAGTATGTATGATTATAAAGTATGTTTGGCTTCTAAGCCTAAGTATGCATGGAAATGAATTGAAAGTACTTACGCCTCTTTTGAAAGCACGTATACATATATGTATTCTTGTGGAATGATAACTTAGCACCGAGCGGTCTTGTGTAAGGGAGAATATCCCCAAGGTCCCTTATATAAATCCTCAAGTCCCATAACTCTTTTTCAAATATAGTTTCATGTTTATGCTCCTTTGTAGATGATTATGTTATGTATGAAAACTCCTTAAAAAAATAGGAGGCCCGTAAGGTAAGGTTACTTCTCCAAAATGAGAGGCCTGTAAGGAGAAGCATGGTCTACCTTTGGCAACTAGATCACCTCTTCCTCTAGTGTGTGGAAGAGACCAAAATTTTATGTAATTGCTCACATGGTCTAGATGTTCATTGAGGTCACATCCCCGTATTCTAAATTATTATGGCATTTCATGCATCATAATTTCATGGCATATTGATATTTCATATTCTTTTCTATATGCTTTTTTCTGTATATGTGCTCTTGTTATCTAATATTGATTGTAGGTTAGTGAGTTCATAAGTATTTGCATGCCTGCATACTTAGCACATTCAAATGTATTAACACTTACTCTTTGCCTACATGATCTAACCGTGTAAGGACAAGAAACTATCTTCATCCACCTCTTGACGGTTAGCATAGCTCGAGTAGAGCTAATAGTTCCTGAATTGCCTCATTATTAATCCAGTACAAGACACCTTCCATCTACTTATTATTCTATTTCCACTTATGTCTTTTCCTTGAAGGTGAGCCCAAAATATGTCTTATCCACCGTCTTATTCTGTCACGATCCAACCCAGGGGCCGTGAATGGTGCCGATTGGACACCGTGACAACCACTTATACTGAATATTTACTTATGACAACTAAGGGATTTCACAAAATTTCGACAGAGTTTTCTCTGTTTTTCTGACCAACCCCACCTGCAAACAGCGAACCCAACAGCACCAGATATAGTCATAAGAACAAATATACAAACACATACGCGGGCTGATAAGGTCACCACTGCGGCAGAGCCGCCCAACAAACATATCATACAAACGAGATCAGACCAACTTAAATTTCCACACCCACATGTATCC
>JAOTQJ010130369.1:0-42234 GCA_025642045.1 Solanum sejunctum | reverse complement strand
TCAATATCCCACGAAATATATAAATCATAATAATAATTATAACATGCATAGACTTATAGTATCATAATATCATCATACGAGTAGCTCATCAAAATCATTGCATCATAGCATCATAAAAAGGGCTAAAACATCTTGCATAACATTCATAGGAATTTCCATGAATTCATAACATACATAGCTTCCCATAATCATTCATAATTCTTATAAATTTGCATATTTATCATAAGAATATATCACTCGAAACTATAATTTAAATAACCCATGATGAGATTCAAAGACCCATAATAGTTAAAATAGGACAATTTTCAAAATCCATCAATTCATGCAATTGGGTGGCAATAATTGCTTATTTGAACATAATATTTATGATTTAGATCAAAATATAGAATTTGGATAAAGATTTAACAAGTCCCATTTAAGAAATCATCATCCCAATGTACTAATATCAACCAATAGCAGTAATGTAATTAATTCTTAAATACAAACTAATTTCATACAATTTAAATTAATAAATAACAATTTCTAACATGAATCATGCATATAATTAGAAATATGAAGTACTCATAATAAAATAAACCTTGAAATTAAAGATTGTGTTGAAAGGACCCATGGATGAATGAACCCACATACCTCAGAGTAAAATAGAGAAGAAACTTGAAGAGAATCTTGAATGAAAAGCTTAGAAGAAGTTGAAGCTTATTCTTCAATAGTGGATTTGGGTCTTCTTACTCAAGAGGGGAATCAAAATGAGTAAAGAGGAAGGTTATTTGGGGATGAAAATAGGATTAAGAAGGTTTATTTAGGCTAAATAAGTTGAAAACCCCTTTTAGGAATGTAAAATATCATCAAGAGTAAACAAAACTGACGTTTCAATGTGTCTCCAGGCAAAATCAGCAGTCTAGCGGTCCCATCACTGAACCATTTGGCAATACATTGAATGGACCTTTGGTTCTCCCCTTTTGACAGATTCCAAAGATTTTTGAGACAATTTGGTGGTCAAAATTGGCCCATCACCTAAATATTCGGTAGATCCAGAAATTGACAATTTTGATAAGCTTTAGTAAAATGACCATAATATTTTACTCAAAATTCAAAATAAGGCAAAACTGCATATGTTGGAATGATAATTAAAAGACATACAATTTGGTAGGTAGTAGGATACCTAATTCATTATATGCTAAAATATACGGTCATTTAAAGTTGTCCCTAATATGAGCACATACCAAAACATAGCTGATGGGAATTTTTGTATAGGCTTAACGTAAGAGATGCCTTATGACCCCAGAACCACATGTAACACACATTGAATACCTAATTATTGATCTCAACACACTAGAAGCCATCAATTTGAGCCTATGTGCATATGAGGACAACTCGGATGTTAGTAAGATCTAAGGTGTAAATAAAAGTTCTTAATGAATATATGATGTGGTGGAGTATCTCTCATCTAATTAAAGAATGAATGTTAATAGTGGTCCTATATAAGGAATAATTATGGATAAATCTTATGACTTTGACTTTATGATATCTAAAGGATTGAGAATTGGATAAATTGCCCTTCAGTATGACCTTTTATAATGTAAATGATATTACTCTATGACTTATGATTCTCTACTCGAGTAGACTAGAGGCAAGTATCAAAGTTCCAAAACTATAAGCTATCATAGGTAAAAAGATTAGAGATAAATGCCCAAATCCCTGAGAGGTGAGTACTTGAGTCCAGGGGCTTGAGGCGAGTACTCGAGTTCAAGAACTAGAGGAGAGTACCCAATACAAAGAAGGCGTAATGGATCCACTTAGGATTTGGAGGTTCACCTTGGGAAGTGACTTTTCCCTTTCTTTTGATGTAGGAAAAACATCAGGACTCCATGGATTAGTTCTGATTAGTTCATATGATTTGTTTTGATTATGGTCTATGTCACTATGTCATATGAACTTTCCAAAAGCTTGTGGTATATTGCATTCTTGAAATATGATATTGCAATGATCCGATCCTAGGGCCTAAGTGTGACACAATGAATGAGAAACCCGAAGGTAACCTAAGCAAGCCTCTTAGCATACCTTGTGTCAATCCTTATTTGCAGAGTGATAAACAAACATTCTATAAATAATTACAAGGAAATATCGGATTGTGACTCATGCTACAATCATAGATAGGGGAAAGGGATTTGCATGATCATATGGCAATCAAGTACTACAGGGAGGGTAAGTATGACTCAAGTTATGGGGAAGTAGGGACTTAGGACTTTCATCTCTTTCCATCATCATCAATAGCATCACATAAGGGATAGTGTCTGAAGGATAAATCTCCATAAAAGTTCAACATCTCATCATAGTTACATAACATAAGTATAAAATCCATGAAACGCCTCAAAAATGTTCTTCGAAAATGCTCATAATCATAATTTTCATTTATCTCAAAATCCATGTGTGATATCAAAAAGTTGAATTCATATTCTTGATCAGGGGGCAAAATTGAGTGGCAAATGGGTATAGTCAAGATTTTAGAAGATTCATAGTGAAAAAAATAATTTTTTCTAATTTTTCAAAAATAGTGTTGATACGTAACGTGGCCGTGATACGCCAGGGGCTCGTAGTAGTGTAGAGGTTGCCTTCACATTGGTCTGCATCGTAGACCAAATGCAGACCAATACAATTTTACCTTATTTTTCTATTTCGGACCAAGGACATTGGGGTCATAGCCCCATGCCCACTTAAGCATAAAATCACCCATACTTAGCTATTTTTCAACTCTATATCACTCAAAACACTCCCAAAGACCTCTTCAAGACATAACCAAATATTTTATCCAAATTCAAGTGTCTCAAGCTTAATTTTGGATCTCAAGAATTTCATTCAAGCTTCAAGTCTCCTTCGAGTCTACATCAAGAAAACCCAAGTTTAAGGTATGCTGGTTTTATTCATGGGTTCCTTTCACCTATGGAGCCTAACCTTCCTATTTTATGAAAATTGTATTATTAAAGCTATATTTCTTATTGGTATCTATTGTTATGAAATACGAGCATGAAATATGTTGGGGGTTTGTCAAATATTATTGATTATGCATGAATATCTATTTTGATCTTATACTATGAATAAATCTTTGTCAAATATTTATAAAATATCTTGACAAGAATTCTTAAGTTTCCCTATGACCCATTGCATGATTTATACAATTCTCGATTATTCTTGAGTTATTGAGTTCTTATGCTAAGATATATGCTCTTGTAAATTATGAATCCTCGTAGAAGGGGTTAGGAACTATGTTATATGACTTACCCACTAATACAAGGCCAATTTCTACATGATGAGTTATGAACTATGTTGTATACTTTATCCTCATGTACGATTCAATGTTATGCAATATTTTATGCTCACATAAAGGGGTTATGTACTATGTGATGCGCCACACCCTCATATGCGATTCAATGTTATGTATTATCTCATGCTTACATGTAGGGGTTATGACCTGTTCTATCTTGCTACCCTTATGTACTATTCATTATCTCATGCTTACATGTAGGGGTTAGGACATATGCTACCTCTTTACCCTTATATACTACCCATTACCTAATAGAAGGGGTTATGACCTATGCTATATACCTCACCCTCTTGTACAAGGTAGTTGGATGATCTATTTATGTTACTTTATAGTGTTAAACAAGATATGCAAGTATGATTATTCTTAAGTATGTTTCATCTTACACACTGATTACACATGGCATATTGAGCTTATGTTCATTGAATATGATTAAGCATCTTGTTATTATGCCTTATGATTCTTTTTGCATTGCATCCCTCATACTTAGTATGTTCAGATGTACTAAGGCATATTTTACGTTTATACACCATTGTGGGATTAAAGCTCCATTTGATTACCTTCCTCCTCCACATAGCTAGTTTTGTTATTATGAAGAAAGCTAGTTAGCAAGTCCTCAATTCCGAGACTGATATCTATTCTCATTCATGCTTTATAGATACTTGCTCTTATGTTGACTACTTATTAAATGAGGGTGAGCCCGGGAAGTATCTTGGACCTTGCTGTGTCTTGGACCTTGCTGTATTCCTTGTAGAGGTGTCATTGGATATTATCTAATGGTCTGTCTATAATTTTGGAGCTTGATTCTTCTTCTTATTATTATTATGAATTGTTTCCCTTAGTCCCTTGTCCCTTTTTTTTATTTATTTGACTCTTATGTTTGTTTAATTTTCTTAGGTAACCAAGGATGTGTACACTATATGCTAAGAGGCTTGTTTGGGTTATCTTAGGGCTTTCCATTTATCGTGTCATGTCTAGTTCCTAGGCTTGTGTCATGACAAATATGGTATTGGAACACTAGGTTTGTAAAGGTCCTCGAAATCCAACACATCGCATTGATTACAGTCTTATTCATGGTTGTGAAGTGCAGCACAACTATGAATAGATGGCTATAAGGCATTTTTGGAAATGTTTTCCTTCTTTGTGGTCTTGATCATGCTTTATGTGTAACATAAAACTTTTTACCCTAAGAAATGCTCTTTTGTCTTCTAGATCATGCCGCTGCAAAAAGGAAGACCAAGGAAGGCTCGTGCACTCGAGGGACAACATGCCTACCCCACTCCTCAAGATGGAGGGACTATTGAAATTGATTTCTGAAATGCCATTACTATGCTGGCCCATGTAATGACCAACCAATTATATCAAGAGGCCCAAGCTCCACATGTTCATACTCAGGCCTCAAGAGCGAGGGTTTTCACTAGAATGAACCAACCGGAGTTCCATAGATCTAAGAAGATGGAAGACCCCCAAGAGTTCATAGATAAGGTGTATAAGGTCTTAGCCATTATGGGGGTAAATTCGGAGGAAAAGGCAAAACTAGCGTCCTATCAACTTAAAAGCGTGGCTCAAATTTGTTTGTTCAATTGAAGATGGAGAGGGGAAGTCATGATGCTATTCCTTGGGAGGAGTTCAAAGTAGCCTTCCTCAACTAGTTCTTCTCTGTAGAGTTGAGAGAGGCTAAAATGATGGAATTTATAAACTTTAAGCAAGTTTCTATGAGTGTAAGGGAGTATTCCCTCAGATTCAACCAGCTTACTAAGTATGCTCTACATTTGGTGGCTGAAACTAGATCAAGGATAAATAAGTATGTGTTGGGAGTGTAGGACTTGATGATGATGAGTGTCGTACCACCATGCGAGTGGTTGATATGGACATGTTTGGCTCATGACATATGCCGAACAACTCAAAAGGGCAAAACTTAGGAAGAGGAGAAGTGGGGAGTCCAAGAGGGCTCGGTATGAGGGTGGTTTTTAAAATGCTAAGGGTGATTGTTTCCAACAAGGTCACGAATTTCAAGGCCAAGGTTCTCTAGTACTCCAAATAATAGATTTGCTAATAATGGGATGGTTAACCTAAGGTTCCAAGGTGGCAATAGTGGGCGAGTTTTCCAAAATGCCCAAAATATGAAAAGCATCATCATGGTAAATACTTATATGGGTATGGAAGAGTTGAACATAAGCTTATTGATTGCCCTTATGTTCGAAATAAGGGCAAGGATGATTATCCTCAATGTCAAGGTGGTCATGTTGATCAAGGGGCTCAAGGAGGCCAACAAAGGGGAACTCCATGACATAATTGGTTCTATGCTCTTCAAAGGAGGCAAGGAGGGTATGAGGCACCCGATGTTGTTACTAGTATGTTAAAGGTTTTCAATTTTGATGTGCAAGCTTTGATAGGTTTCGGTGCCACCATTTCTTTCATTATTCCTAATTTATAGCTAATAAGCTTCATGTGTGTTCTGAATTGTTATGTGAACCTTTTTGGTGTCTATCCCCATTGGTGAGTCTATTATTTCTAGAAAAGTCTATAGGGTTTATGCCATTCACATGAAGTCTTGTCTTGTGATTTTGCTGAATTTGGTATGGTACGATTTGAGAATTTCCCTAGGGTGGATTGGTTACATGCATATCATGCTTCCATTGATTGTAGAGACTAAAGTTAGATTCCAATTCTCTAACAAATTTCTACATGCACAAGAGGTTGTAAAGTGGTAGTAAAGAGTGGGTAGGTTCATCTCTTGTCTTAAGGTCTAAATTAATCTTTAAGGGTTGCATTTACTATCTCGTAAGGGTTAGGGATGTTGAGTCTAAAATCCATCCTATTGAGTCATTTCTGGTAGTCAATGAGTTTCTTAATGTCCTTCCCGATATTCTGAATTTGTGGTAATGTCTTTTGCTTGTTTATGGATCTCAAGAATAGGATCTTTAAAGCCTACCTTTATAGGTGTGTAGTAGTTTTGTGGATGGTATATTGATTCCTTTCCAGAGTGAAGAAGAGCTTGTGAATTTTTTCGAGGGTGGTGTTACAACATTGAAGGATGAGAGGTTGTTTGCTAAGTATGAAAAGTAGGAATTTTGGGTAACTCGGAGATGACTAGAGAGGTTCAACAGTTGGCTAAATTTAAGTTTAGAATGGTAGTGTAGTAGATTAATGGTTCCAACGCCAATTTGGTTGAAGAGGTCAAGAGAGAGCAAGACGTTAACCCTACCTTACTAGAGTTGAATGGTTCGGTGGAAATGGTAATGTGGAGATTTTCTCCCAAGGGAGAGATGGTGTCCTTAGGTACTAAGATAGGCTATGTGTGCTTGTGTTGATGATTGGGTTCACTTGAAAGTCCCACCCAAGAAGGGTGTGATCCGATTTCGCAAGAAAAGAAATTCAGCCTAAGGTTTGTAGGTCCTTATTGAGTGTTGAGGAGAATTGTTAATGTTGCTTGTGAATTAGAATTTCCTAGGGGAAAAAGATAAGGTTCATCAGGTCATTCATGTAGCTATGTTGAGGAGATGCATTGGTGACTCAAGTACTATAGAACACTTTGAGGTTGTGGGTGTTGTGGAGGATGGGTTGACCTATGAGGAGGTCCTGGTGGAGATATTGGATGGACATGTGGAGAGGTTGAGGAACAAAGATGTAACATCTGTCAAGGCCCTTTGGAGGAATCGTCAAGCCGATAGCATCACTTGAAAAGCCGATGCGGACATGAACAACTAAAATCCATAGCTCTTTCATTCTATTCAGTCTTAAGATAGAAAATTAAGTCCTTTCTATGATTTCAAGTCTTAAGTTTCAACCCTCACATCATGTTGCATGCATTCATGTTTATGGTAACAAATTTATGGTGATTTTTGAATTCACGTTGAGAATTTTGGAAATGACGTCTAAATATAATGGTCGCATTCATGACGGACTGAAATCCTCATGATTAGTTCTCTTATACATGTTTCTTTGACATTCGGGGATGAATATTCCCAATGGGGATATATTAAAATGCCCAAAAAAGTGCTTTAGAAATGTCCATAATCATAATTTTCATATATCTCAAAATTCATGCGTGATATCAAAAAATTAACTTCATATTCTTGATAAGGGGGAAAATTGAGTGGGCAATGGGTATAACTCAGATTTTAGAAGACGCATAGCAAAAAATAATTTTTGATAATTTTTTGGAAATAGTGGCGATCTAAGCCCTGGCCTTGATGCACCAGGGGCGTAGAGTAGTATAAAAGATACCTTCGTGTTTGGTCTACATTGCAGACCATATGCACACCGATGCAGTTTTTCCCTTATTTTTCTATTTTGGGCCAAGGGCATTAGGGTCATAGTCCTATGCCCACTTAAGCATAAAATCACCCATACTTAGCAATTTTTCAACTCTATATTACTCAAAACCCTCCCAAAGACCTCTCCAAGACTTCACAAAATATTTTATTGAAATTCTAGTGTCCCAACCTTAATCTCGGATCTTAAGAACTCTATTCAAGCTTCAAGTGTCCTTCAAGTCTACATCAAGAATCTCCAAGTTTATGATATGTGGTTTTCATTCATGTGTTCCATTCACCCATGGAGCCCAACCTTCCTATTTTATGAATATTGCATGATTTGAAGTTGTATATATTATGGGGTATCTATTATTATGAAATATGAGCATGAAATATGTTGGGGTTTTGTCAAATTTTGTTGATTATGCATGATATCCATTTTGAGGTTAAACTATGAATAAATCTTTATCCATTGAGACTGTATATGATTCAAGCTATGAAATCTATGAACTATTGTGAAGTTTTGATATGATTTATAAGTTACTCATGATGGGGTTTTACCATGATGTTTGTGAGCTAATTTACATGACTTTAAGGTGCATTGATTTCACTATTTCATGATCTATACTCTTCCATTTTGCATGATTTGAATATGTGTCCATATATGCCCACTACATGTTTGATAAAATGTCTTGACAAGAATTCTCAAGTTTTCCTATGACCCATTGCATGATTTTTACAAGTCTCGATTGTTGATGAGTTATTGAGTTCTTATTCTAAGTTTTATATTCTTTTGAATTTTGAAACCTACTAGAAGGGGTTTGAACTATGTTATATGCCTTACCTTCTAGTTCAAGGCCAATTTCTACATTAAGGGGTCACAAACTATGTTGTATACTTTACCCTCATGTATGATTCTATGTTATGCAATATCTTATTCTCATATGAAGGGGTTATGAACTATGTGGCACGCCTCACCCTCATATGTGATTCAATATTATATATTATCTCATGCTTACATGTAACGTTATGACCTATGCTATCATGCTACCCTCATGTACTATTCAATATTTCATGCTTACATATAGGGGTTATTGTCACGACCCAAGCCTATAGCCTAGATGTGACATGGTGAATGGGGAACCCAAAGGGACCCCTAACAAGTCTCTTAACATATCGTTCCACATCCTTGGTTGCGGAAGAAATTAAACAATAGTAAGAGAATATAAATAAGGGCAAAGGGACTAAGGGAGTCTTTCACAGCTTAAAACATACAAGAGTCAAGAGAGTCAAAGCTCATAACATCATTACATAACTTGTCCAACAACACCTCTAAACTTAGAATTGAGTGGGGGCCAAGACAACATTTCGGGATCACCCTCATACTCAAAAGCATACAATAAGATAAAGAGAATCTTTGTATAACATAAAATCAAAAGATATCGTCCTCGGAGTTAAGGACTCACTAAACTTGCTTTGATTATATTACTAGCCACGTGGAGGAGGATCAATAGGAGCTCTTATTCGTACATGGTAACATCATATAGGCAGAGGGTATGTGTTAGTACATTTGAATGTACTAAGTATGTGGGATGCAATGCCAAAAGAGTTAAGCAATATAATCAAAATGCATAATATAGGCAATCGATAAGCATAGTAACTATATGACATATATATATTCAATGCTTGAAGTAAAACATGTTTATATAGAACATATTACATGTAAAGGAAAAGACCATCATCATAGACCAAGCAAACTTAGTACTTAGAGTCCAAGGTACACCACCTTTGGAAGTGTTTGAGAAATCAACCCCTCAATTGGTTGGTGGTTGTCACACCCTACGATCCATGGTGATTGACATATCAACCCCTCAATTTGGTTTATGGTTATCATAGCCTACCATCTATGGTGATTGAGGTATCAACCCATTAAATGGTAGATGGTTGTCACACCCTACCATCCATGGTGATTGAGGTATTAACCCTTCAATTGGTTGATGGTTGTCACACCCTACTATCCATGGTGATTAAGGTATCGATCCCTTAATTTGATTGATGGTTATCAGATCCTACCACCCATGGTGATTGAGGCATAATACCTCCTAAACTAGGCATCGTCAACTCACAATACGATTGATACTTTTCATGAAAACAACACATATATACCTTCCTTTCCTCATTATAAAGTCATTCAAATCATTTGTCATGCAATAGATCATCAATAGTTCAAGAATCTAAAATCAAACATTTTATCAAACACTTGGTGGGTGAGTAATGCTAGTACAAAACCATGCAATTCAAGAGTAAAATCATCTTTGAAAAATCAATGTAAAATCACCCACAAAGACTAGGTAATACCCTCTTGCAAGATACATCAAAAACCCTCATCAAATCGCACAATAGATCCTAGCATCATGGCTCAAAACATGCATAGTTGAACAACCTTTCATAAAACCCCAATATGGTTTATACTCAAAATTCATAATGAGATATACCCATAGATAAATCAACTTGAAAACATGCAATTTATATAAAAAGGAAGTTGGGCACCATGGGTGAAAGGACCCAATAGTTGAAACCCACACACCTCAACTTTGGAGAATTCCTTAATGATGATTTGATTGAGAATTTGAACTTTGAATAAAATCCTTAGATTCGGAATGAGAATGGGAAACTAGAATTTTAGGTGGAATGTTTGTCTAAGTCTTAGAGAGGGTTTTTGGGAATGTATTATATGATATGGGATTGAAAAATGACTAAGTATATGTATTTTTATGCATGGGGAGGCGTAGGCCCTAGACCCAAAGGCCTTGGACCGAAATAACAAAACTGACACAAAATAACACTGGTCTGTGACGACGGCGTGTCGCTGTACCAACACAGATCGGTACTGGAATTTCAAAATTTGCAAAATCCATTTTTGCTACAGGTCCTCTAAAATTAGGGTTATACCCATTTTCCACTCAATTTTGCCTCTTGAACAAGAATATGAAATCAAAAATTTTAGATCATGCATGAATGTTGAGATATATTGAAATTACAATTATGGGCATTTTGAGGCACATTTTGGGGCATCTTTTGGGTCGTTTCAGTATCTACCCCTTGGGAACATTCATCCTTGAATGTTAAAGAAACATATACAAGAGAAGTAAATAAGATAATTTTATCCCACACAAGAATGCAACAATACACTTAAACATCTCGACATAAGTGTCAAAATCACCATGAACTTATCAATTTAAAAATGAATGTATGTAAATGACATAAGGGATGAAACTTAAGACTTGAAATCACATAGCGTAGATAACTACTTTATGCTTAAGCAGGATGGAAAAGATACGGATATCGCTTTTCTATGTCCGCTTTGGTTTCCCATTGGCACTTTCAACTTGTTGATTCCTCTAAAAGACCTTAACAGAAGCTACATCCTTGTTCCTTAACCTCTTTACTATTCTATCAAGAATTTCCATTGGAACCTCTTCATAAATCAAGTCATCTTCAATAACACCCACAACATCCAATGGCACAATAGTATTTGGGTCACCCACACACTTACTCAAGATAAACACTTGGAAGACCAGAGGAACTAAGTCCATCTCACTAAGAAACTCCAACTCATAGGCCGCCTTGCCGAACCCACGAATCTTGGACTCAATAAGGCCATCTCTCCCCTTTCAAACCACCCAACCAGTGATCTACAACATCTATCATAGAGGGCCTAATCTAAAATTAACCTTATCAAGTCATCAACATTAGGCACACACAATCTACCTTGGCACATAAGGGAACCATCTCCCCCTTGAGAGAAAACCTCTACCTTACCATCTCTCACCATGGCCTTCAACTCTAACAAGGTGGGGTCAAGATCTTGTTTTACCTTTACCTCCTAAACCAATAAAGATTGAGAACCATCAACCGCCACTACACCACCATTGCCAACCTCTTCCGACGTAACCCATAATCTAGACAACTAATGGACATCTCTAGCCACCTCTTTGCCACCATCACCAACATGAGCTAGGCTACCCACAGATGCCCTACTCAAACCATTGACCACAATATTAGTCTTACTAGGATGGTAATGGACACTCATATTGTAATCCTTAAGAAGTTCTAACCACCTTCGTTGTATTAAGTTGAGGTCTTTTTGAGTCAACAAATATTGGAGACTCTTATGATCGGTAAACAAATAAACATGCACCCCATACAAATAATGACGCCAAATTTCCAAGGCAAATACCATGATATCTAGATAACTCAAGAATATGAACCTTGAGTTATCTAGAAGCATAGGCTATCACCTTACAATTTTACATCAAAGCCAATTCGTGAGGCATCACAATACACAACAAACCCTTCCAACAATTCTGGTAGAGACTAGATTGGAGCGGAGACAAGCTTATTTTGCAAAGTTTGGAAACTCTTTTCACACTCAGCAGTCCACACAAATTTAGCATTCTTTTGGGCAACGTAGTCATAGGAGAAGCAATAGAAGAGAACCCATTCACGAATCTCCTGTAGTAACCTGCTAAGCCCAAGAAACTTTTCGAATATCCAATAGATTCAAAGGTCTAGGCTAATTTCTAATCATCTTCATCTTCTTAGGATCCATTTTTATACCATCACCCACCACTACATGACCTAGAAAGGAAACCTCTTGCAACCAAAATTCACATTTCTCATACTTAGCATACAACTTGTCTTCTCTCAATTTTTGTAACACTACCCTCAAATAAGCCATCTGCTCCTCCTCACTATGGGAATAGATCAAGATATAATCAATGAATACCACCACAAACAAATCAAGGTAAAGTCTAAGGACCCTATTCATAAGATCCATGAAGATAGACGGTGCATTTATCAACCCAAAAGACATAACCACAAAATTATAATGCCTATACCTAGTCCAGAAGGACGTCTTGGGAATATCACACTTCCTCACTTTAACTTGATGATACCCATACTGAAGATTAATCTTAGAGAACTGACTAGCCCCTTGAAGTTGTCAAATAGATCATCAATTCCTTATTCTTTATGGTGACCCCAATAAGTTGTCGATAATCAATGCACATTCCAAGGGAACCATCCTTCTTTTACGCAATGACAATGGGAAGCTTACTAAAAAAGACATCAAGGAACTCATTAACCACCATAACTGACTCTACAGGAAAGACTTTGGACTCAATGTCCCTAACCGTCACGTGATGATAGAGACTCCCCTTAGAAATGAACTTATGGGATTGAATACAACAGATGAATCTACCTTTGACCACCACATCATCACTCTCTCACTTGTGAACGGGTTCATTAGGGAATCGGAATCTAACTTTATGGGTCCTACAAATAAATGAGACATAATATGCCTGCAACTAATACACCTCAAGCATGATGACATCAAAACCTACCATATTTAATTCAACATAGTCACAAGACAAGATCTATGCAATATGACCATAGAACAATTCCTATGGACCTCCCTACCAACAATGGACTCACCAATTGGGTAGATACCAAACGTTCACACAATAATTTGGGCTCAAGATGAAACTTTTTGGTAACAAAAGGAGTACCAAAAGAAAGAGTGGCACCTGGGTCTATCAATGCATACACATCAAAATCAAAGACTTTTATAGCATACTAGTGATGAGATCAGGCACCTCATCTACCCCTTGCCTCTCTTGAAGATTATAGAATCGATTGTGCCTTGGGGAACCACCTTGTTGGCCTCCTCTCACCAAAGAAAATGTATTTGCACCCTAGCCTTGTGGATGAATATATTTATCCTTGTGCAGATTATGAGGATAATGAACCTTCTTGTGATCCACTTCTCCTCACCTATATCAAGAATTAGTATCCCTCAAGCATGAGCAACCATGGCCTTTCTAACACTTTTGGCATATAGGCTTTTCCACCCCCTCATCAGCTCCTTGAACCTCTTGATCAACATGACTACCTTAGTCTTGAAGTTGACCATCTTTACACCTTTTTTAAGCATGTGGACAATCAACTATCTTATGGTCTGAAACGACCCCAAAAGTGCCCAAAAATATACCTCAGAAATACACAGAATCATAATTTCCATATATCTCAAAATTCATGCGTTATTTTGATGACTTCATATTGTCATTTAGGAGGTCAAATTGGGTGGTGAAAATTCCTAAACTGAATTTTAGAGCAACCATATCGAATTATAAATTTTCAACATGGCACAAAAATAGTGCAATTTACGCGACACTGGCGCGACACGCCAGTGTGTTATTTTGGCTCAGTTTTATTTTTTGATCCAAGACTTCTAAGTCTTGGGAATAAGGTGATCATATGGGAAAATACCTATACTTAGCCTTATTTCACCCTCATATCATCCTTAACATTCCCCAATATCCTCTCAAATACTTAGACTCATATTTCACCCTAAAGTCAAGTCCCAAAATTCAAGACCAATCTTAAAGATTTCATCAAGGATTTCATTCAAGCTTCAAGTTTCCATCTCTAATCTTTTTCAAGGGTTCTCCAAAGCTAAGATATGTGGGTTTCTTTCATGGGTTCCTTTCACCCATGATAACCAAGCTCTCTTTACTCAAAAATTACATAATTTATAGTTGATTTATTCATGAGTCTTATCTGTAATGAAACTCACTGCACACTATGTTTGAGCATATGAAATTATGACTGTTTTACCATGTTTTGAGTTATAAATCTAAGAACTATTGAAAGGTTTGGTGAAGGGGTTTAACGTCTATTGCTTGAGGGTGTTACCAAGTATCTATTGAAGCTTTTACATTGAATTTATGAACATGATTAAACTATTAATTTGCATAGTTTTACACTAGTACTACACACCCTCTAAGTGTTTGATAAGTTGTTCGAATGTGGTTTCTTGAGGAATTGAAGGTCCAAAGCTTGTCTTGTGAGTTGAATAACTTGATGATGATGAAATGAATATTTATATGAGTTATGTTTATCAGAAGTAACAATGTTATTATAAGATGACCGCATTAGTAGAGGGTGTGATGTCCATCAACCATGGTTAAGGGGTTGATACCTTGACCATCTAATTGGAGGGTGTGATGTCCATTAACGGCAAGGGGTTGATACCTTGACCACCTAGTTGGAGGGTGTGATGTCTATTAACCAGCAAGGCGATGACACCTTGACCACCTAAATGGAGGGTTAGATGTCCATTAACCATTATTGAGGGATTGATACCTTGTCCACCTTGATGAAGGGTATGATGTTCATCTACCGATTAAAGGGTATATACCTTAATCGCCCTCTAAGGAGGTGCCAAACCTTAGATTCTAAGCACTAGTTGCTTGGACTATGATGATGGTGTCCTTCTACTTATGTATTATGATTTATATAAGCATGATTTTACTTCAAGTATCATTCATACATATCAATATTATTGTTATGCTATCCATTGTCTATGTTTATGCATTTCAATTATGTTGCCTATCTCATGTTGCATTACATCCTACATACTTAGTACATTTAAATGTACTAATGCATACTCTAGGCCTACATGATCTTACTATGTAGGAATCAGAGCTCCATTTGGTCATCCTCCTCCTCCACATGCATACTCTAGGCCTACATGATCTTACCATGTAGGAATCAGAGCTCCATTTGGTCATCCCCCTCCTCCACGTGGCTAGTGGTTTCCATTCAAGCTAGTTGGTGAGTCCTCATGTCCGAGGGTAATATCTATATTCTTATGCTATGTATTAAAGACTATATTTCCTTTTGGGTATACTTTTACTATGAGGGTGAGCCCGTTTGTTTGTCTTGGCTCCCGCTTATTTATATGTTAGAGGTATTGTTGGTCAGATATGTAGTATGCTTGAGCTTTGACTCACTTATGATATTCAAGCTATTTAAATATGAGTCTCTCTCCCATTGGCCCAATTTCCCATAATTTATGTTTCTTATGATGAACTATCTTGCTTCCGTGACCAAGGAAGCATGATGATATGTTATGAGGCTTATTTGGGGTTCCTTTGGATTCCCCATTCATCGATTGTCTAGGCCCTTGGCTTGGGTCATGAGAAATATGGTATTAGAGCACTAGGTTGTTAGATCCTTACAGTCCAACGCATCGTGTTGATTAGAGTCTTATTCATGGTTGTGTTGTACACCACAACTATGAGTAGGGGACTATGAGACATTTTAGGAATTGTTTCTCTTCTTCATGATCAAAGTCATGCCATAGAGTTGGAATAAGTTTTTCCCCCTAATGGTTGTTCTTTGCTCTGCTAGGTGAGGACTAACACTCGAGAAAGTAAGGCCCAAACTCCAGAGGAGCAACCTAACAATAGTGAGCTCCGGGATGCTCTTACAATAATTGCCCAAGTTGTGGCCAACAAAGTCAACCAAGGGGCCTAAGCCCCTCATGCTACTTCCACGGGAGCTAGGGTAAGGGACTTCTTGAGGATGAATCCTCTGGTGTTTTATGGGTCAAAGGTAGATGAAGATCCATAAGAGTTCATTGATGAGGTCTACAAGATTTTGACTATCATAGGTGTTGGGCCGAATAAAAAGGTGGGGTTAGCAGTATACCAACTCAAAGGGGTAGCCCAAATATGGTATGATCAATGGAAGGAGTAGAAGGAAAATGGTAATGTGGCTCTATGGGACTAGCTCAA
This sequence comes from Solanum sejunctum, assembly GCA_025642045.1. Lineage (NCBI taxonomy): Eukaryota > Viridiplantae > Streptophyta > Magnoliopsida > Solanales > Solanaceae > Solanum > Solanum sejunctum. Next base: position 26,014 of record JAOTQJ010130369.1, on the reverse strand, counting down.
AGTGACCATTTTTAATTGGTTCTTCCCACTTGAGCCTAGGGAAGCTAAATTGGTCGAGTTCATAAACTTGAAACAAGGTGCTATGAGTGTGAGGGAATTATACCCTCAAGTTTACCGAACTTTCTAAATGTTCTCCCCGATTGGTGTCTGATGCAAGGACTAGGATAAATAAATTTATGATGGGTGTGTTCGACTTTGTGAGTGAGGAATATTATTCTACTCTGTTGATTGGTGACATGGATTTGTCCCATTTGATGACTTATACCAAACAATTGGAGGAAGAAAAGATGAGGAAGAAAAGGGGTAAGGAGGCCAAGAGGGCCCATTTTGAAGGAAAGTTTCAGAGTCACAAAGAAAGAAGTGTTATGGTGCCTTATGCTAGATGGCCAAGGTGTGGTAGATGACATGATAACCCATGCTTAAGAGGTACCGATGCTTGTTATATATATGGGGATATAGGTCAAAGATGAATGATTGTCCTCATAAGCGCAACAATGGTAAGGGTGGTGAAGTTGATCAAGGGGGTTCTCCAAGACATAATTGGTTCTATGCTTTTCAAAAGAGGCAAGAGGTATATGGGGCGCTCGATGTTGCTACTGGTATATTGAAGTTTCCTTGACTTATATATGTTTGCATTGTTGGGGCCAATGTGCCATTGTCTCTTTCTTTATTCTTTTTGGTTGCTAGAAAGTCCATAAGCATTATCCCATGATCATCTTGCATTAGGTCTTCCCTTGTGATTTGTTGGAGTTGGTGTGGTGAATTTTAATGTTGTACTTGGAATGGAATTGTTGCATGCATGTTGTGTCTCCTTTGGTGGTAGGACCCCGTGGATTAGATTCCGACTCCCTCATGAACTCGTCTTTGAGTGGAGGGTTGTCAAGTGGTAGAAAAAGAGTTAGGTCCATTCTTTTCCTAAAATCCAATTGATCTCTAAGGGTTGCCCCATGTTCTTATTGTATAGAAGTCTTGTCTTGTGATCTTGGATAAACTTAGCTTGATGTGTTGGAGATCTTGGGATAACTTGGGCTGCATGCATAGCATATTTCCAATGAGTGTAGACCACATAAGGTTGTAATATGATGGTTGAGGATGGTCAACTACAATGGGTTAGTCACTTCACTAAGATTGGTCTTTGGTTCAAGTTTTGTCCCCAAGCAGCATTATTAATATTGGTGGAGTTGTTTGGTTGGCTTATGCATCGATTGTGTTTATGGGTTTCATGAATAATATCTTAAAACTTAACCTTGTCATGTTGTGGTGACCTCTATACTGAAGCACTAATATATTTAGAGCTCATGAATCATTTGGGGGCAGTGTTGCAAGTCTTTGGATATGAAAGGTTATTTGTTAAATATGATAAGTGTGAATGTTGGCTAACAAGGAGGTGGTTAGAGCTCCTTAAAGATTATGGTATGAGTGTGCATTTATGTCTCTGGTAGGTATAATGCTATGGTTGGTGCTCTAAGTAGTCTAGTGTGTGTGGATAATGGTGGCAAAGTAGGAGACTAATGGGGTCCATTGATTGGTTAGATTGAAAGTTAGGTCAAGGAAAATTGAGAATGGTAGTATAGTGTTATTGGTGGTTCCAAATCTTTTTTAGTTGAGGAGGTCTAGTTTAAGCAAGGTCTTGATTCCGCCTTATTGGAGTTGGAAGTTATGGGTGAAAAAATGGTAGAGTGGAGGTTATCTCCTAAGGGGGAGATGGTCGTTCATGGCAACAAGTGGAATAGATGTGGTTAAGGTTGACAAATGAATTATGGTTGTGAGTCCTTTTAGAGTATAGACGAAGTTGGTAAGGTTGCATATGGATGGGATTTGCCTAGGAATATGATTATGGTTTGTTCTGTTCTTAATGTTTCTAGGTTGAGAAGATGTGTTGGTGGCTCTGGTGCTTTAGAACTCTTTGAGATGGTGGATGGATGAGTGGAGAAGTCGACTAATAATGATGTGGTGTTCGTCAAGGCCCTTTTTGGTGGAATCGTCTATTCATATGTGTCTCTCGGGGAGCCAGTATGAGCATGGAAAAGCAATATCCATATCTTTTCCATTCTATTTAAGCATATGATAATATTTCAAGTCTATTTCTATGATTGCAAGTCTTGTATTTCAGCTCCTATGTCATTGCATGAGCTCATGTTTATGTTGACAAGTTCATGACGATTTTGACACTTATGTTGGAATTTTAAAAATGGTGTTTTAAAGTGTATTGTTGCATTCTTGTTGGGGCTGATCTCCTTACGATTACTCTTCTCTTGTATGTTTCTTTGACTTTAAGGGACGAGTGTTCCTAAGGGAGAGATATTGAAATGACCCCAAAAGTGCCCCAAAATGTGCCTCGAAAATGCCCAAAATCATAATTTCCACATATCTCAAAATACATGCATTATTTCAAAAATTCAACTTTATATTCTTATTCAGGGGGTCAAATTGAGAGGGATATGGGACTAAGAGCAATCATATCAAATTATGAATTTTCAAGATGACACAAATATAGTATAGTTTATGCGACACTGGCTCATCGTTATTTTGGTCCAGTTTTAATCTTTGGTGTAAGACTTTTATGTCTTGGGACTAAGGTGATCATATGTGAAAATACCTATACTTAGCCTTATTTCACCCTCATGTCATCCTTAACATTCCCCAATATCCTCTCAAATACTTAGATTCATATTTTACCCTAAAGTCAAGTCCCAAAACTCAAGACCAATCTTAAGGATTTCATCAAGGATTTCATTCAAGCTTCAAGTCTCCATCTCTAATCTTTTTCAAGGGTTCTCCAAAGCTAAGATATGTGGGTTTCTTTCATGGGTTCCTTTCACCCATGATAACCAAGCTCTCTTTACTCAAAAATTACATAATTTATAATTGATTTATTCATGGGTCTTATCTGTAATGAAAATCACTGCACACTATGTTTGAGCATATGAAATTGTGGCTGTTTTACTATGTTTTGAGCTACGAATCTAAGATCTATTGGAAGGTTTGGTGAAGGGTTTTGATGTCTATTGCTTGAGCATGTTACCAAGTATCTATTGAAGCTTTTACATTAAATATACTAGATCAAAAAATGAATAAAATTGAAACTCATGAATTCACTCTTAAATTTCATGGTTTTACACTAGCACTACACACCCTCTAAGTATTTGATAAAATATCCGGATGTGGTATTTTGAGGAATTGAAGGTCCAAAGCATGTCTTATGAGTTCAATAACTTTATGATACTGAAATGAATGTTTATATGAGTTGTGTTTATAAGAAGTATCTATGTTATTATAAGATGACCACCTTGGTGGAGCGTATGATGTCCATCAACCATTTTTAAGGGGTTGATACCATGAACACCTAATTGGATGGTGTGACGTCCATTAACCGGTAAGGGGTTGATACCTTGACCACCTAATTGGACTATGTGATGTCCATTAACCAACAAAGGGTTGACACCTTGACCACCTAAATGGACGGTTAGATGTCCATTAACCATTGTTGAGGGTTTGATACGTCAGCCACCTTGATGAGGGGTGTGATGTTCATCTACCAATTAAGGGGTATATACCTTAATCACCCTCCAAGGTGGTGCCAAACCTTGGATTCTAAGCACTAGTTTCTTCGTCTATGATGATGGTCTCCTTCTACTTATGAATTATGATTTATATAATCATGATCTTACTTCAAGCATCACTCATACATGTCATATCATTACTACGCAATCCATTGCCGATGTTTATGCATTTTGATTATGTTGTTCATCTCTTGTTGCATTGCATCCTACATACTTAGTATATTCAAATGTACTAATGCTTACTCTATGCCAACATGATGTTACCATGTAGGAACCGAAGCTCCATTTGGACTTCATCCTCCTCCACGTGGCTAATGGCTTCCATTCAAGCTAATTGGTGAGTCCTCATGTTCAAGGAAAATATCTATGTTCTTATGCTATGTATTAAAGACTATCTTTCCTTTTTTGTATACTTTGACTATGTGGGTGAGCCTAGTTGCTTGTGTTGGCCCCTGCTAAGTTCTATATTAGAGATGTTGTTTGACAAGACATGTATTATGCTTGAGCTTTAAATAACTTATGATATTAAAGCTATTTAAATATGAGTCTCTTTCCCATAGTCCCAATTTCCCCTTGTTTATGTTTCTTATGATGAAAAATCTTTCTTCTGTGACCAAGGATGTGTGATGATATGTTATGAGGCTTGTTTGGGGTTCCTTCGGGTTCCCCATACACCGGTCATGTCTAGGGCCTAGGCTTGGGTCGTGACATGGTCCATCTTACAACACCTATAGCATGGACATGTGTTCCTCAAACATATGCTATCTATCATGTTTCCTCCCATACCTTGGGCATCTAGGATGAGTCACTCCACCTTTGCCCCTTGGCTTGGAATATGGATGCGAATTCAGGCTCTCTTGGCCTTTCGCTCTCCACTATTACCATTTGAAGTCTCAAAGGTGCCTACCAATCGGTTGAGTTGGGTGGTCATGGCCTTGGCCAACACCCATAGAGCATTGCGAATCTCTGCATTTGATATATTGCCATATTGAGTAGACTAAGACATATTTTGAAATGCAACGGCTAGGAATTAGTAATAAGTCCTAGAGGACCTAGCTGTACCGCATGACATAGATCATAAAGAAGCGGAACATTTCCTTAAATGCCTCATAGCCTCTTACTCATAGTCATGGCGTAGTCCACACCCATGAATAAGACTCTAATCGACGCAGTGTGTTGGATTTCGAGGACCATTAAAAACCTAGTGCTTTGATACGAAGTTTGTTACAACCCAAGCCTAGGGCCTAGATGTGACATAGCAAATGGGGAACTTGAAGGGACCCCAAACAAGCCTCATGACGTATCATTACACATCTTTGGTCGCAGAAGAAATTAAACAATAATAAGAGAATAGAAATAAGGGAAAAAGACTAAGGTCGTATTTCATAGCTTAAAACATACAAGAGTCAAGAGAGTCAAAGCTCATAACATCATTACGTAACTTGTCCAACAACACCTCTAAACTTAGATGGGAGTTGAGGCCAAGACAAGTAATCGGGCTTATCATCATAGTCAATACATATTTCAAAGCAAAGAGTCTCAATATAAAGCTTAGGAGCATAGATATTGTCCTCGAATTGGAGGACTCACCAACTAGCTTGAATAGAAATCTCTAGCCATGTGGAGGATGATGATGAAGTGGGACTCCAATTTCTACATGGTAACATCATGTAGGCATAAAGTATGCATTAGTACATTTGATGTACTAAGTATGTAGGATGCAACACTACCAAGGGATAGGCAACATAATCAAAATGCATAATTATAAGCAATGGATAGGTGTAGCATCAATATGACATGCATGAACAACGCTTAAGATAAAACATGCTTGTAAATCAGAATCAAGGAATATAAACTCAATATGGAATACATACTCAAACCCTTTTTACCAACCTTCATGAAATGGGTTAAATGGTTCCCACTCGCCTTATGGTATAACCTTTTTGGAGAGTGTTACGAATACCGCTACTATATGATATAGTCTTTTTGATAGGTAGTATAAGACGTCCCCTACTTTACAATATAATCTTTTGAGTAGGAGCCGCAATTCATTCTAACTTACAGCACGAAATTTTTGATAGAATGTCCACACCTTATGATATGATATTTTTGGTGGAAACCATTAGTCTTTCTACCTTATGATATGGTCTTTTTGGTAGGGAGTCCATACCTTACAATATGTTCTTTTCAATAGGAACTATTAGTCATTCTACCTTATGGCATGACCTTTTTGGTAGGATGTCCATACCTTATGATATGATCTTTTTGGCAGGAACCGTAGAACTAGCTCATCAAACCATTACATTTCAAGCATCAAGGGAGGGCCTTCTCCATTTTCTCAAGAGCACAACAAACATGGGAACCCAATAATCTACTTGCCATACCACAGGTACTTTTTTATGAAAACAACTCATATAAATATTCATATCATCATCATAAAGTCATTTCACTCATGTGTCGTGCTTTAAACCTTCAATAACTCAAGAATCCATAACTGGATATTTTATCAAATACTTGGCGGGTGTGTAATGCTAGTATAAAATCATGCAATTCAAGAATGTTATCATGCTAGAAAATTCAATGTAAAACCATTAATAGATACTTGGTAACACCCTCAAGCAATACACATAAAAATCCTTCATCAAATCCTATAATGGATCTTAGATTCATAGCTCAAAACATGCTAAAACAATCACAATTTCATGAAACTCCAACATAGTGTGCAGTGAAATTCATAATAAGTAAGACCTATAATTAAATCAACTTTAAATCATGCAATTTTTGTAAAAAGGAAGCTTGGGCACCATGGATGAAAGGAGCCAATGGTTGGAACCCACATACCTTAGCTTTGGAAAATTTCTTGAAGGAGATTTGACTGGAGACTTGAAGATTGGATGAATTTCTTAAGATTCTAAAGATATTTGGAACCTTTGATTTACAGAGAAATATGATTCAAAGCATTTGAGCAAGTAGGGGGAATGTCTTGAATGATATGAAGGTGAAATATGGCTAAGTATAGGTATTTTTACATATGGAGAGGCTTAGGCCCAAGATCCAAGAGCCTTGGACCAAGACAACAAAACATTGCAAAAGTTACAATACTATAGATACTTTTCATGAAAGTAAAATTTTTGAAAATTGAAAATGTGATTAGTTTGTTCTACAATTTGGGTTAGACCTATTACCCACTAAATTGTACCTCCTGAACAGGAATATGAAGTTAAATTTTTGATATCACGCACAAATTTTGAGGTATACAAAAATTATGAATCTAGGCACTTTTGAGGCACATTTTTGAGAACTTTTGGGGTCGTTTCAATAGTTGTCACACATTACCATCCATGGTAATTGAGGTATCAACCCATCAATTTAATTAAAAGTTGTCACACCCTATCATCCATGGTAATTGAGGTATCAATCCCTCAATTGGTTTATGGTTTTCACACTCGACCATCCATGGTGATTGAGGTATCAACCCCTCAATTTGGTAGATGGTTGTCACACCCTACTGCCCATGGTGATTGAGGCATAAGACCTCCTCAACTAGGCATGGTCAACTCACAATACTATAGATACTTTTCATGAAAACAACACATATATACTTTCATTTTTATCATTATAAAGTTATTTAAATCATAGGTCATGCAATGGATCATCAATAGCTAAAGAATCTAAAATCGAACATTTTATCAAATACTTGGAGGGTGCATAATACTAGTATAAAACTATGCAATTCAAGAGTGAAATCATGTGAGAAAAATCAATGTAAAATCACCCACCATCACTAGGTAATACCGTCTTGCAAGATACATCACAACTCGTCATCGAATCATAGAATGGATCCTAGTTTCATGGCTCAAAACATGCATAGTTGAACAACCATTCATAAAATCCGAATATAGTTTATACTTGAAATTCATAATGAAATATACCCATAGATAAATCAACTTGAAAATAAGCAATTTATATAAAAAGGAAGGTTAGGCACCATGAGTCAAAGGACCAAATGGTTGAAACCTACATACCTCAACTTTGGAGAATTCCTTGATGAAGATTTGATTGAGAACTTGAAGCTTGAATGAAATTCTTAGATCTGGAGTGAGATTGGGATACTACAAATTTTGGTGAAATATTTATCTAAGTATTAGAGAGGGTTTTGGGAAATGTCTTATATGATATGGGATTGAAAAATAACTAAGTATTTTTGTACATGGGATGGCATAGGCCCAAAAACCAAATGCCTTGAACTGAAATAACAAAATTGGCACAAAATAACACAGGTGCCCGACAGTGGCGTGTTGTGGTTCCCAACGTGGATCGTCATTAGAATTTCAAAATTTGCGAAATTCATTTTTCACTATGAATCCTCTAAACATTAAATTATACCCATTTTCCATTCAATTTTTTCCCCTAAGCAAGAATATGAAGCAGGATTTTTTATATCATGGACGGATTTTAAGATATCATGGACGGATTTTAAGATATATGAAAATTATGATTATGGGTACTTTTTGAGGTACATTTTTGGACAATTTTGGGGTCGTTTTAGTTATGACTAATAATGTTCATACTCCAATAAGAAAGAGTCACTGCCAACAATTACACTAACTGAAGGTTAGGGTCATATCCATAGGGAATACAGGTCTTGACTACAAGAATTCACTATGATATCATTTCGAGTATCTATACCTAAAGTCTCTTAATGGGGGTTTGTGATTTAAGAACAAAATTAAATTAAATACTATACTATACGTGAGGAAACACTCAATTTTAAAAACAACTTGGGAATTGTATTCCCCATTGTTCGTGGACTGGATTGCCTAGACAACATAACTATAATAGGAAATTCGCATGCAGGACGACAACTTAGGTTATTCCTACCCTCTTGTGAAGGTGAAGGTCGAATTTCACCATGGCGCTTGGTCGATAACCATGGTGTTCCCACTAACCATTACTTATTATCCTAGTAAACCTCCCCTTGGTCAGGTTTGGTTGATTAGACGAGAACACATCAATAGAATCCTATCATCTACTCCACTTTTTCTATTCGCCACTACCTTGGTCCGGATCATGATAGCAGGTACGGTTTGGCGTTGGCTACCACCAAAAAACAATCATAATGAAGGGAAAGAGACAATACATGCAAAAACCCAATCATAGAAGTATAATAAATCTAGGTCATCTCAAATCAACTACCCATCGTTCCCACAACCCCAAGTTGTGGGTGCTTCACTACTCATGGCTAAGGCAAAACTAACAAAAATGCAAATACAAGACCACCAGTTGTAAACCACAAGCTTGATAGATTGAGAATGTATACAACATTTGATTTACACTCCTAAAAAATGGATTTTCCAAGAGAAAATGAAAATCTATCCTAAAACCCTAAACTATTATAGAGAGAATATTCAAAAGCTATATTCAATCTTCAAATCTAGTCTCTCTGGTATATCATTCAAATATAGTAATTATAAATTTAACCCTAAACATTACACAGAAAAGATAGCTAGCAGTAGGTACATCTCACAGGTACAACTCGTAAGGTGACCTACGAGTCATAATCGGGCTCTCGTATCAGGCACTTGGCATTTTGGACTTGCATGTTATGACCCACTGCTATGAGTCATTACTTGAGCTATGACTCATATGCTCTTCTCATAGTCTAGCTCTTCGGTTGTTGGTCCAAAATTTTGGCTCTTTTGTTCTTGCTACAATTCCACCTATATAAGTCGTATTGAGACCTACGGCTCGTAGGGTGGCCTCGTAAGGATGACCTCCACTTAGCAGATTTTTAATTTTTGCTCTGTTTCTGGCTACAAGATCACTCTACAACTCGTAGCTTGGGCTACAACTCATAGGTGAGCTCGTATATTCTGGCACTTCAGCAAAATCTGCAATTTTTCTCCAAAATATTACTAACCTACCTTTTCTACAATAGCAACACAGAAACACATAAAAACCATACAAAATCGTATTAAGAATTCACAAAATTCCTTGTTTTACACATCAAATGTGTTTTATTTTGACAATATATCAACACCCTCAACTTAGAATTGTTGCTTATCCTCAAACGGCGACTCAATATAAACAGACAATGAGAGACACATAGGAGTTATACTAATGGCATATATCATTTACTCTAATTAAGGTAACCAACTTTTATTTTCAAAAAAAGGTTGTAAAGCTACTAAGGAAAACAAAAACACAAAGATGTATCTGGAAACCTAACTATGATAAACTAAAGAGCATCAATCATCCACAGTCATTGGTATAATCATATGCTAATCAAGTAGTGTAAATGTCCTCACAGAAAAGAAGTCCCTCTTACTCACTCAAAAACCATTTAGAATTCAGGGACTGTAGAAGCATTCTAACTCTCACAAATGAAATTCATGCAAAATGACTAACACCATAGGCTTGCCTCTGTACTCAATTTTCAGATTGGTGACAAAGTGGATTTCGATCACTTTAGAACTTAACGGCTTATAACATAGTCTAATGGAGCTTTGGAATGGCATTTTAGGCAAGTATTGACTAAAAGCTATCCTTGAACCATGTTTACCAACACTTTTACCTTTATGACACAACCGTTTTCACTAAATCCACCCTTATTCTCCTACTTCAAGCTTTTCCTGGGTGCTTTCATTTTCTTTTTTCAGTTATGCCTTATTTTTGAACTCATTTTTGCTATTTTATTCAATTCAAGGCACTTTTCTTTTCTTTTTCCTCCCTGGGCTCATGATTTTTCATTCTTTTTTTGTTTCCCAACTAACCACCTCATTGTTATTACTTTACCACAACAAAGGCTACCCTCACCTTAGGCTTTTAGCCTAAGGTGAAGTACACAATATCTATTCCCTAAACTAGGGCCACTATTTATAACCACCCTCAACTTGCTTTCAGCCTCAATTAAGGTTCACATGTTCAAGGATAGACTAGGGCCAATATTTAGGTATTTCATAAAACAAGGATAAGCTGGCTAGGTGTCAATAAAATATGAGTGCATGAGAGGCTCAACCATTTGGAACAAAGTGTTCACTAACACATTTGGTAGGTCATTTAGGCAAGAGTGGGCTTACTAAAAGAAAAAGGCCTAAGATCCTTTCCAAATCAACCACATCACTAGACCAATTTTAGAGTAACAAGGCAAGTTCTGCGTCCATACATGATACATGAATGTAGCAAAATAAGCTCATAACACATATGATATTGCACACACAGTCACGTATAGACTCAGGTCATGTTTCAGACTTCAACTTACCTTTACATTATCAGAACAAACATCACCAGATAATCAAAATGCATGATTGCATCAATAACCAACATTCTCAAAAATTTTGAGGGTACCTAAACTTTCCAAATCATTCAAAAAGCATTTGAAAACTATGTGTATGCCAAAAGACCATACTACTATGTATTTACACATTATCTACACAACCTAAAAATGCCAGTTCAACAGAAAATTAAAATATCCACAAGGAAAAAGAAACACGCAAGAAAATCTTAGGATCAAAAATAGGGGAAGTTATGGACTCAAGGCTACTCAGACTTCACCTTAATCCATAACTTCCCACACCTCACCAAAATAGAATACTTTGTCTTCAAAGTAGAGACAAGAAGAAGAGGTATAAGGGACATACCTTGGTTTGGTTCCCGAGAAGCGCCTGATTTATTATTGCAGCATGACAGGAAGCTTTTTGTACTCATGCCTCTTTAATGTCCCAATCTTCCACTATTTTGGTTTCTTCCATTTCACGCATGTACAGTTTGATCCTCTGGCCATTGACTTTGAATATTTTACCATCCCTGCTTTCTAACTCGATGGATCCATAACTAAAAGTGCATACCACTCTAAAAGGTCCCATCCACTTCGATCTGAGTTTCTAGGGAAACCACTTTAACCTAGAGTTATAAAGCAAAACCATGTCTCCTAAAGAAAATTGGTAGTTCTCAATTCTGCGATCATGCTGAACTTTCATTCTTTGCTTGTACAATGTAGAGCTCTTATATGCCCACAACCTAAACTCATCAAGTTCATTTACTTGCATTAATCCAGATGTTTCTTCTTCATTTAAGTCTAGATTTAGCTTCTTCAGTGCCCATAGTGCCTTGTGCTCAAGTTAAACTGGCAGATGACACGTTTTTCGAAATACCAATTGAATTGATATGGAGACATTTCAATTGTAGTTTTGAAGGCCATGCAGTGGGCCCATATGGCATCGTCCAACTTTCTTGATCAATCAGTGTGGTTCCCATTCACCATTTTGGATAAGATTTGCTTTAGCTCCCTATTTGATACTTCCACTTACCCATTTGTTTGGGGATGGTACGGGGTTGCCACTCGGTGTTTCACACTATACCCTTCAAGGATAGCTTTGAATAGTTGGTTGGAAAAGTGAGAACCTCCATCACTGATAATTGATCGAGGCATACCAAACCTGGAAAAAAATTTCTTCAGAGAAACCCGATAACACTCTTTCCCTCATTATTTGGTAAGGCTATGGCCTCTACTAATATAGAGACATAATCAAATGCAACTAGAATGCACGTATTACCATGAGAGCTAACAAAGGGTCTCATAAAATCAATGCCTCAAACATCGAATAGTTCTATCACCAAAATAGGATTTAGAGGAAGTTCATGCCATCGGGAAACCCCATCCTCTCTTTGGCATCTATCACAAGACTTAACATAATCATGGATATCTTGATGTATAAACTACCAATAGCAGCCACACCATAATACCTTATAAGCAGTTTGAGCTCCATTGTGATAGCCACCCACTAATAATGAGTGACATGCTTTAAGAATACTTGTCATTTCAATTTCTGGAACACATCTACGGATGATCCAATCTGCACAAATATGAAATATGCATGGCTCATCCCAGGAGAACTTCTTTGTGTCATGCATAAAGTTGCAACATTGATGGATGTTCAAATTAAGAGGCATATATCACTCACCAAGTTGTTAGCATAGTCTGCAAACTAAGGTATAAGATCATGTGAGGATGCCAAAACTCTCTCATCAGGGAATGAATCATGGATGTCAAATCCATCATCAAATTTCACCATAGCTTCATCAATTTTGATATATTGACACCTTTCTATCAATTATATCAAAATTGAATTCTTGCAAGAGGAGTACCCATCTAATCAGTTTTGGTTTTGCATTCATTTTAGCCATCAGATATTTGAGTGTCGTGTGGTCTGTGTGCACTATCACCTTAGCTCCGAATAAATATTAATAGAATTTTTCAAAGGCAAAAACTAAGGACAATAATTCTTATTCAGCGACTATATAATTTTTCTGGGTCATATTAAATGCTTTGCTAGCATAATAGATAGGATACAAAATCCTTTACCTGTGTTTCCCTAGCACCATATCTAGCCCAACCCCACTTGCGACACATATCAGTTCAAATGGTTTCAACCAATTCGGAGCCACAATAATGGGTACCGAAGTCAACTTTCTTTTCAATTCTTCAAAGGCTTGCATGCATGCATCATTAAATACAAACTTGGCATCTTTCGCTAACAACTTGCACAAGGGTTATGAGATCTTGGAAAAATCCTTTATGAAGTGTCGATAGAACCCTGCGTAGCCAAGAAAACTCCTGATACCTTTCACGAAGATTGGTGGTGGCAGTTTCTTGATATCCTCTACTTTTGCTTTATCCACCTCAATTTCCTTGAAATTTTATGACCAAGCATATGCCTTCTTTGACCATAAAATGACATTTCTCCCAATTCAACACCAAATAAATCTCAACACACCTTTGGCATTTTCTCGATAACCTCTATTTTTGCTTTATCCACCTCAATCCCTTTCTTGAAATTTTGTGACCAAGCATGATCCCTTCTTTGACCATAAAATGACATTTCTCCCAATTCAACACCAAATGACTCTCAACACACCTCTGCAACACATCATGCAAATGTAGAAAACATTCTTCAAAAGACTGTCCAACCATACTAAAATCATCCATGCTATAAAATAGACATCATGCAACTTTGAAATGTGGCTGGAGCATTACACAGTCCAAAAGGCATTCTCTTAAATGCAAAGGTAAAATATGGAAATATGAAAGTTGTCTTCTCTTAATCCTTATGCGCAATAACAATTTTACTATGCCCGAAATATCTATCAAGGTAACAATACCATCCCTTCTATGCCTGTCTATCAAGCTTTGATCCATGAAGGGCATAAGAAAATGGTCTTTCTCGATGGAAGCTTTGAGTTTTCTATAATCCATACACACTCTCCATCTGGTGACTGGTTGCATAAGAATCAACTCATTATTTGCATTAGGCACCACTATGATACCTCCTTTCTTTGGCACACATTGCACAGGACTAACCATTTACTATCGGTAATTGGGTAGATTACTCCTACATCCAACCACTTGATGATTTCTTTCCGCACAATCTCTTGCATTGGGGGGTTCAGCCATCGCTGATGTTCGATACTAGGTTTGTAATCCTTGACTAGTTGAATCATATGAGTGCATACCCAAGGGGGCATGCCAATAATGTTTCCAATTGTCTACCAAATGGACCTTTTGAATTTTTTAAGAATGTAGACGAGGGACACTATTTGGACTTTACTTAACTCAGCTGCAATTATGACTTGCAGTGTGCTATTTTCTCCCAGGTATTCATACTTCAGATGTGCAGGTAGTGCCTTTAACTCTAACCCAGGTTGGACTTCTACAGAAGGCTTTGTACGTGGCATTTCCCTATTGCACAAATCCAACTCCAACCTGGCTTGTAGCCTAGATAACACTCCAAGAGCATTTAACGTTTCTTCATAATTAGGAATACTTTCACCATTGAAATTCATCAACACAGCAACCAAAGGTTCAACTCTCAGCCTCAACTCAACTAGGATCTCCATTTCATTGTCCTCGCGCATTTTAATCATTGAGATGACCTACAATTCACAACTCTTTTTATATTGTTGGCATACTTGAAACACAACTGCCTCTTCACCAAACATGAAAATAAGAAGACTCTTTTCCATATCAACCAACGCTCGACCTATGGCTAAGAATGGTCTCCCCAAGATGATAGAAACTGCAAAATCGACCTCACAGTCAAGTATAATAAAATATATGGGAAATATAAATTTATCTACCTTCACCAGCACATCATAAAGTATTCCCACATGCTTCTTGATTGTTTTATCTTCCATTAGTAATAGCATCTTTGTAGGGACAAGAGTGCCCAAGCCAAGCTTTCCGAATATGGTAAGAGGCATTAGGTTAATTTGGCTCCCATATCACATAGTACTTTGGCAAATGCAAGTTCCCCAACACTACATAGCATGGTGAATACACCTGGGTCTTCCCGTTTCTGCACTAATGACTTTGTGGTAATGGCACTACAACATTGAAAATTTTAGGAGAAGTCTTGGCTAGCTTTTTGCTTTTTCTTGATTAGATCTTTTATCCATTTAGCATACCCCAGCATCCAATCAAGAGCTTCAACTAAGGGGATATCCACTGACTTCTTAAATATCTCCAAAAATTATTCAAACTTACCTTCCTCTTTTCTCTTCCCAAGCCTTTGGGAAAAAAGCGGACGGGGCCTTGGAAAGGTTTTATATTTCTTTGGTTGCTCTTTTGTGCTGGGTGCTTCGGTCTCTTCATTTACCCTTTTCTTGGGGATCCCATCAATAATCCTTGGCATAGGGGGATCAACAGTGCTTTTACCACTCCGAGTCATGACTGCCATGCAATGCCCTTAATTTTAGGATTTTGAACTGTGTTGCTTTTTAAAGTACTCTTTTGGCGTTGGTTCAATTACAAAGAAACTTTCCCAAATTATTATTCTAATTGATTAATCATCACATAGTGAGACTCTATTTTTTGTTAGTACTTGAAATATCTATTTTCATTCCCTTCAAAGTCTTATCTTGGTGATCGGCTCTCCACAACAACTTGTCAAACATCTCTTCAAGCCTTGAAGTACTTGGCACGGCATCACAGTTATGGAGCGGCATAGAAGGATCATTCCTATAACCATCTCTTCTACCTCGTTCGGTACCTGACATTCTCTCCCTTTCATAGTAACCACCTTAGTTATCTCTATATGCACTATCATAGTTATAGTTTTGACCTTGATTCCCAAAACCTTGCCTCCAATAGTTTGAGTTAGACCCTTGGGGGTTATTCCAAAAACCTGCTGCTTGGTTACTCACGAAGCAAGCATCTTCATCAAAGAATAGATCTTTATATATGAGGGCCTTAGGAGGTTAGTGAGTGACCGCTTGGACACTTGCTTTGTTTTGCTTTAAGACCAAGTCTATACTTGTGCGAAGTTGAGCAAGTTGCTCCATCATCTCTTCATTGATCTTTGCTTGCTCATTGTTTGTGTTGAGCACACAAGAAGTCTTCATTGCACGTTGCTCCAATTGATCCCATGCTCTATTGGTTTTAACTACTTGCTCTATCCTCGTGGCTATCAACGCAAAAGGTTGCTTAAGATAAATGCCTCCTATGATTGTTTCGGCACAAGCTTGACTATTCTCATCAACTCCCTGATAGAAAATCTCAACCAAGGCATCATCAACAATCTTGTGATCAGGGTCCATCCTCAAGCATTTGGTAAATCTCTCCCATGTGATACTAATAGAGTCACTTGATAATTGCTCAAAATTGTTTATTTGATCTTTGAGCTTTATCTTCTCGATCTTGGGAAACATCTTTCTAGAAATACTCTCTAAAGCTCTGCCCAACTTGTTATTATACTCGGAGAAAGCTCAGACAATGACATAGCTACATTCCCAGCCAATGACAATGGAAGCATCTACAAACCAATGACATCAAGAGAAATATTTTGTGTACCCATGACACTCTTACAGATAAAAACCACATTATGGAGATGACTGTGGAGATCCTCTGAAGGTAGCACTGTGAACAATCCACGATTTTAAAGCATTTGAAGTAACCTACTTGACACCAAGAACTTAGCGTCTACTGGTAATAGAGGCAATACAATAGCACCAGTAACATCCATGGCCATAAGGTTCAAATGATATTGGTTCCAACCATAAGTGTTCTTGTTGAGATCCCTAAGTTGTGCCTATCATCCCTCAAGCAAGGATTTTCTTCTCTTCCAAGATTATCATTCATATTCATTTCTCCCTCGATCGCGATATCATCATTCACCTGAGCTATTCTTCTAAAAATCGATAGGTCTCCAAATTGATCGGAGCTAAGAGATTGCCTTAGCTCCTTGTGTTAGGCATACAACCTACTACACCCTGCAAGTAGAATCAAACAACAAAAACAAAAATAAAAGTAAAATACAAGACAATTTAGAAATTAACACTTGAACTAACTAATAGTGAAATCAACTCAAAACCTAGCCATATTCCCCAATAATGGTTCTATAATTTTTAAATGATGTTCATGTACTAATAAAAAAATGGTTGTTGTCAACAATCAACCTAACCATATTTTAGGGTCGAATCCACAGGGAATAAAAGGCTTGACTACAAGAATTCACTATCAATTATTTCGAGTATCTATAACTAAAGTCTCTAAATTGGAGGGTTGTGATTTAAGAACAAAACTAAAAGAAATACCATACTACTACGCGAGGAAACAATCAATTTTAGGGACAACTTGGGAGTTGTGTTCCCTATGGTTTGTTGACTCGATTACCCTAGACAACTTAACTATAATTGGAAATTTGCATGCAGGATGGTAACTTAGATTTTTCCAGCCCTCTTGTGTAGGTGAAGGTCAAATTTCACCATGGCTCTTAGTTGGAAACCATGGTGTGCCAACTAAGCATTACCTATTACCTCCCCTTGGTCGGTTTTGTTGATTAGATAAGAACACATCAATTGAATCCTGTTATCTGCTACCCTTTTCTTATTCATCACTACTTTGGTCGAGATTGTGATAGTAAGCAGGGTTTAGTGTTGGCCACCACCAAGCAACAATTATGACGAAGGGAAATAGACAATGCATGCAAAACCCCAATCATAGAAATGCAATAAATCTAGGTCATCTCAAATCAACTACCCATGGTTCCAACAATCCCAATTTGTGGGTGCTTAGCAACTCATGGCTAAGGCAAAACTAACAAAAATGCAAATACAAGACATAGTTGATAATTTTACCAAAAGCGATGAAGAGTGATACACCACCAGTTGCAAACCACAAGCTTGAAATATTGAGAATGAATACAATGTTTGATTTGCACTTCCCAAAAATAGGTTTTCCAAGAGAAAATGAAAATCTATCCTAAAACCCTAAACTATTCTAGAGAGAATATTCAAAAACTATATTCAAATGTTCAAGTCAGGTCTCTCTTGTATCATTCAAGTAAACCCTAACATAAAGTATATTGAGTAGTTACAAATGTAACCATAAAAGTTACACAGAAAAGACAGCTGGCAATAGGTACGTCTAATAGGTACGACTCACAGTATGAGTTCTAACTAGGGTCTCGTATCAGGAACATGACATTTTGGATTTGACTATTATAACCCACTTGTATGAGTCATTGCTTGAGATACGACTCGTATGTGCTTCTCTAGTCCAGGACTTTAGTTTTGGGTCCAAAATTTTGGCTCTCTGGTCCATTCTACAATTCCACCTATACGAGTCGTATTGAGACCTACGACTTGTATGGTGGCCTCCTATGTCTGACCATCACTTATCAGATTTTTGATTTTTGCTCTCTGTTTCTTGATACGAGATCATCCTACTATTATAGCTTGGGCTATGACTCATAGGTGAGCTCTTATGTTCAGTACTTTAGGAAAATATGTAATTTTTCTCTGAAATCATGCCAAACTACCTTTACTGCACTAACAACACAAAAACACATAAAAACCATAAAAAGGTTGCATTAAGAGAACTCACAAAATCCCTTATTTTAGGCATCAAATGTGTTATATTTTGACAGTACATTAATGACCTATGGTAATCCTCTACCCTCATGTAATACCCATTGCCTACTAGAAGGGGTTATGACCTATTCTATATCCCTCACCCTCTAGTACAAGGTAGTTTGATGATCTATTCATGCTACTTTATGGTGTTAAACAAGTATACAAGTACGATAATTGTTAACTGTGTTTATCCTATGCATTAATTACACATGGCATATTGAGCTTATGTTAATTGAATATGATTAAGCATCTTGTTATTATGCCTTATGATTCTTATTGCATTGTATCTAGCATACTTATTACATTCAAACATACTAATGCATACTTTATGCCTATATGATATCACCATATAGGGACCAGAGCTTCATTTGATCATTCTCCTCCTCCATGTGGCTAGTTTTTTATTGCGAAGAAAGCTAGTTAGTAAGTCCTCAATTTCGAGGGCAATATCTATTATCATTCGTGCCTTATAGAGACTTGTTCTTATGTTGAGTACTTATAAATTGAGGTGAGTCCGGGAAGTGTCTTAGCCCCTGCTCTATTCTATGTAAAGGTATCGTTGGATATTATGTCATGGTTTGTCTATGATTTTGGAGCCTGACTCTTCTTACACTATTATTATTATGAATGGTTTCCCTTAGTCCCTTTTTTCTTTTTTTCATTTATTTGACTCTTGTGTTTGTTTAATTTGCTTTTGCAACCAAGGATGTGTACACGATATGCTAAGAGGCTTTTTTGGATTGTCTTCGGTCTTCCTATTCGTCGTGTCACGTCTAGGCCCTAGGCTTGGGTCATGACAATCCAACAAACCCCTAAATCATAAATAGGATAGGAGATAAGACATATCCCAAACTCACCCTCAAAGTACTAAGAAAAGAAAATAAAGTCTCAACATAAGCAAGATAAAAATAAGATGTCATCCCCGAAATGGAGGACTCACCACTTAATGATCTTTAGGAACCATGCTTTCCACATATAAAAGGATGAATATGAGCTCAGGTCCTTACATGTTTCGATCATGTAGGCAAAAAATATATTTTAGTACTTTAAACTAGTATGTGGGATGCAATACAATAATAGATAACAGGCTTCATACACAATATGCATAATCAGATACGTTACAATATAAGCTCAATATGACATGCATATGAATGCTTTAATGAAAACTTGCATGAAACATAACTTGTTTACATTATAATTATGGAAGGAGACCCTAACCTACATATAAGACCAAGTGAGCTACTACTTGGAATCTAATGAACTTCTTCCATTGGGAAAAGGCCAATGAACTCCTTCTATTAGGAGAAGAGGAATCTACTTTCCAAGGTATAATCCCATAACATTCTTACACAATTGCATTTTTAATGAACATTATGGCTTAGTTGTCTAGCCAAGCTTAGATGTCACGACCCAAGCCTAGGGCCTAGACGTGACATGGCGAATGGGGAATCCAAAGGGACCCCAAACAATCCTCTTAGCATATCATTATGCATACTTGGTCTCAAAAAGCAATAAAACATCAATAGAGAATAGAAAAAATGGGAAAAGGGGACTAAGGGAAGTCTTTCATATCATAAAACATCAAAGAGTTGAAGAGAGTCAAGCTCAGGCATATTTACATAACTTATCCAACAACACCTCTAAACATAGAACTTAGTGGGGGCCAAGACAAGCAACCGGGATCACCCTCATAGTCAAAACATACGATAAAAGAAAGAGAGTTTTTATACATAGCATAAGATCAAAGACATTGTCCCTGAAATTGAGGACTCACCAACTTGCTTTGTAGTCATAGATCGTGAGGAGCTCCGATTCCTATATGATAACATCATGTAGTCATAGAGTATGCGTTAATACGTTTGAATGTACTTATATGTAGGATGTTATGCAACAAGGCATAGGCAACATAGTCAAAATGCAATGTCATAAGCAATGGATAGCATAATAATAATATGATATGTATGAATGATACTTGAAGTAAAACATGCTTATATAGGACATATTACAATGTGAAGAAAGAGACCATCATCATAGACCAAGAAAATTAGTACTTGGAATCCAAGGTAGACCACTCCTTAGAAGTGATTTATGAATCAACCCCTCAATTTATTGATGGACATGACCACTCTATCGGAAGTGATTAAGGTATCAACCCCCAATTGGTTGATAGCTTACCACCCCCATCCAAGGTGATTAAGGTATTAACCCCTCAATTGGTTGATGGGCATGACTACCCTTTGCTGGAAGTGATTGAGGTATCAACCCCCTAATTAGTTGATGGCTTACCACCTCCATCTGAGGCGATTGAGGTATCAATCCCTGAATTAGTTATGGTCAACTCACAATACAATAGACACATATCATGAAATCATCACATAAATACCATCCTTTCATCACATGAAGTCACTTAACTCATATGCCAAGTATTAGGTCTTCAACAACTCAAGATACACTAACCGGACAATTTATCAAACATTTGGTGAGTGAGCAATACTAGTATGAAACCATGAAATTCATGAGTGAAATCATAGAAGTAAACATAAAGTAAATTAACTCACCAATACTAGGTAATACCATCATGCAATATACGTCAAAATTCTTCATCAAATCTCAAGATAGATCTAAGATTCATAGCTCCAAACATGCTCAAACAGTCATACATTTATGAAACGCCAACATAGTTCATAGTCAAATCCATATTAAATAAAACCATAAGTAACTCAACCTAGAAACAAGAAATTTATGTAAAAAGAAAGATTAGGCACCATAGGTGAAAGGACCAAATGATTGAAACCCATATACCTTAGCTTTGGAGAATTCCTTGATGAAGATTGAGATAAGAACTTAAAGCTTGAGTGATTTCCTAAAGATCCAGAATGAGGTTTTGCACTTGAATTTTGGGTAAAATTGTCTACATGTTTGAGAGAGTATTGGGGAATGTCTTGTATGATATAAAGGTGAAATATGGTTAAGTACAGGTATTTTCACACATTGGAAGACTTAGGCCTAAGACCCAAAAGCCTTAGACCAAAACTACAAAATTGGGCAAAAATAACACTGGTTCGTATCTGTTCTTCGATGCAGACCCTATGCACAGGACAAATTTATACAACTCCATGACAAGTCGCGTCGTGGAGTTATCGCGGATAGCTACTGAGATTCGAAAATTTGTGAAAATCAATTTTTGCTATGGGCGTTCTAAAATTCAGATTATGTATTTTTCACTCAATGTTTACCCCTTAACAAGAATATGAAGTTGGATTTTTGATATCACGCACTAATTTTGTGATTTATAAAATTTATGATTATTAGCACTTCCAAGGCACATTTTTGGGCACTTTTTAGGGTCATTTCAATAGGATACAAGGGATCCTATAATGGCACATTGAAATACCTCTCATGTGCTTCGGAATGCCCCCTAATCATAATTTTTATATATCTCAAAATCCCTGTATACTTCATATTCTCGATCAAGGGGAAAAATTGAGTGGGAAATGGGTATAACCCAGATTTTAGAAGACCCAACGTAAAAAATAATTTTTGCTAATTTTAGAATTTCCAGTTGTTGTTTGTGCCCAGGGCGCACCACTATGTATTTTGAAGTCTGAGTCTAGTCCGCATCGCGCCAGGTGCACGGACCAGTGTAACTTTTTCCTTGGTTTTCTTATTTCATCCAAAGGCATTAGGATCATAGTGCCATGCCCACTTAAATGTGAAACCACCCATACTTAGCCACTTTTAAACTCTATAACTCACAAAACCCTCTCTAAAACCACTCTAAGACTCTATCAATTCTCTCATTCAAATCTAAGGATTTCAAGCTCTATTTTGGAACTCAAGGACAGATTTCAAGGTCTATGTCTACTTCATGTTCATTTCAAGGAATTCAAGGATCAAGGTATGTGGGTCTTCATCCATGGTTCCTTTCACCCATGGAGCCCAACCTTCCCTTTTACGAAAATTGCATATTTTCAAGGTGTATTTCCTATGGGTATTCCTTATTATGAAATATGAACGTAAATTATGTTGGGGTTTTATCAAGTATCGATTGATTATGCAGGAATGTATATTTCAAGCTTATTCCATAAATTGATTTTGTCTATTAAGACTATGCATGTTTTGAGATATGAAACTATGATATATATAAGCTTTTGAGGTGAATTTCAAGGTACCCTACATGAGCATTTTACTACCATGTTGGTGTGTTGATTTGCATTGAGTTTACTCATCTTATTTTACTCTTGAATTTCATGAATTTGAACAAGTATCATGAACCCACTATGTGTTTAATAAAATGACATGACAAGAATTCTCAAGTTATTTATGATCTATTACCTGATTTACAAGTCAAGTGACTTCATGATGATTAAGGACTTTCAAGCATGTATTGATTTCATGAAAAGTATCTATGATGTTACAAGTATCAAGTTGAACCCTATTTAAAGATTTTACCCTCTAGTGGGCCATGCATATCAAGTTGAGAGATCAAGCATGATTATTATTTTACGCTTATGTTCAAGTTAAGCTCACTAGTAGAAGTCAAGCATGTGATAAAGCTACTCATGTCATGTTATCATGTCTATTACAAGTATTCATGCTATTATTAAAGTTATGAAAATTTCAAGTATCCCATGGGATTAGACTTAGTAATGATTAAGGCTTAAGATGGGTCTCAACTCATGGGGTCCTTATATAAAGTCTTTAGTCTTTGAACTATGTCCCACCATAGGATTATATGTGACCTCTCTTATGGATTTCTAGTGGATCCATTTATTTATATCCTACCTTGTCGAGGGGGTGACATGCCTCAATTAGCTTAACGAGGGGGTAACATGCCTCGGATTATTCATTGGATGGTTTACCATGGCAAGTAGATCACACCTTATCGGGGGGTGACATGCCTCAATCACCTTACCAAGGGTTTGATATGCCTTGGATTCTAAGTAGTAGCGCGCGTGGTCTATGTTGGTTAAGGTCTCTTCCCACACATGTATTATGTACTATGCAAGTTGAATGTTTAACAAGCATGTTTAATTACAAGCATTGATCATGTATGTCATGATAAGATTATATATCTATTGCTTATGATTATGAATTTTGAATATATTAGCTTGTGTCTTTGTTGCATTGCACCCTGCATACTCATACTTATTATATTCAAATGTATTAATGCATACTCTATGCCTACACGATCTCACCATGTAGGAGTCGGAGCTCCTTTTGAGCATGCTCCTCCACATGGCTAATTTGGTTCTCGAAGAAAGTTTTAGTGAGTCATCCATTCAAAGGACAATATCAACTTATTTCATGTTATGTTAAGGCTCCTTCTTATGTTGGATACTTATTATTATGAGGGTGAGCCCAGAAAGTGTCTTGGTCCCTGCTCCATTCCAAGTTAGAGTGTTGTTGGATACTATGGTTTGTATATTTTATGATTTTGACTCTTTTATGCTTTTATGAATATCAAGACTTCCCTTAGTCCTACTTCCCTTTTTATTTATGTCACTTGTTGATGTTTCATTTTGCTTCTGCAACTAAGGATGTGTGAAGGATATGCTAAGAAGCTTGTTTGGGGTCCCTTTGGGTTCCCCATTCGCCGTGTCACATCTAGGCGCTAGGCTTGGGTCGTGATAAACATAATAAAGGAGATAAATAGTGGCTTCTATGGTTCCCTTATCGAACTCCACTACAATGTCCCACTTGGTGATAAGCCATTCCCATGGAGTATATTTGAATACATATGCATAATCATAATCATTCATAAACTTTAAAAAGCATAGGTTCATCATCACATATAAAGAGTAGCTAATCTTAACTTAGATCTAACATATAGGGCTTGTCTTTTTTTTACAAGGGATCTATCTTTTGGTGAGAATTGTCCTTTACCATCTTAACTTTTATAAGAGGGATTCGAAACATCATAACTTTAACTTTAACTTTAACTTTCATAAACTTGTAATTTAACCCTCATCATTGGAATCATTTATCATTAGAAAACTCGACATGAAGAATGGGTGAATTTCATGCATGTAAGCTTTGAATCATTTAACTCAAGAGGACTATGCATTAATTTAATGAAAATCATCAACTAAAGTCATTCTTAAACAACCCACCACAATTATACATATCATCTTTCAACTTGAACATAGAATCATGTAATTCATCTCATAAAATCATCAATTCTATAATACCTCATGGTAACATAACTTTCATTTATGCATGCAATAGATGAGTAATATCAAGATAATTCTTGTTTAATAGGAGTAATAGGAAGTACCCATAAGAAATTAATCATTGATACTTGAAAAATTTGTAAAATAGATTTTGGGACTCCATGGGTGAAAGAACCCATGAATGAAGAAATCCACATACCTTTTGAGCCTTGAAACTTAAAGAAGAAGACTTGAATAACCATGAAAACCTTTTAGAAGCTTTTTCTTTAATGGAGGAAGCTTGATCTCCAAGAAATTGAAGGGATTTAATGAAGAGTTTTTAGAAAGAAGTTTAAGAGGAAGTGAGAGTGTTTAGAAAGAGGTTTAGGTCTAGAAATACGAGGATTTTTGGTTTAGTTATGTATATATAGGTGCTAGGATCACTCCCAACTAACTTTCCTGACATAAAACGAAGTATGGAAAATTTTGAACTATAGGGGAACAGGGGTGCAACGTACCTCTTTCGCGTAATTTTCTATTTTGTGCAATTTCATTGAAAAATTAATTTTTGACAGGGTGACCTAAGTGACCCTTCTTCTACACAATTTTGCCTCTTGAAAAAGAATAGAAAGTTGGATTTGCAAAATAACACACGAATTTTAAGATATTTAAGAAATAGTTGATAGGGTCTTTTCGAGTCGCATTGGAATGTGTTAAAATATCTTCCCTGTAGGAACATTCATCTCCGAAGTTTATAAAACTACGCTTGAGAGGAAAGACAAGACACTTTTCTAACTTAACACAAATGCATCAATGCAACTTTAAACATCATTTTATAAATCCTCAAAATTATGCATCAGAGTGCCACTAAAACATGATACTATCAATATGAATGCATGCAATTGGACATCTAAGGGCTGAAATACAAAACTTGACACTTTAAACATGATCATCTTATTAGCTTAGGCTTGCGTAGAGTGGAAAAGATAGGGATATCATTTCATCATGTCTGCTTCTACTTCTCAAGTAGAATTTTAAACTTGTTAGTTCCTCCAAAGGACTTTAACGGATGTTATATCTTTATTCGTCAATCTCTTTACTTGTCTATCTATTATTTCCATCGAAACTCTTCCCAATTCAAGTTACACTTAATTCTCACATCTTCCAATGAACTATGGAACTTAGATATCCTTTGAACTTTTTGAACATTAATACATGGAACATCGGATGAATGAATTCATTTCCAATGGCAACTCTAACTCATATGCCACATTACCAACCCATCTGACAATCTTATAAGGCCCTACATACCTGCAAGGACCGAAGGAGACTCCTTGGCTCAGCCAGGCGAATCCCACATCGGCTATAGAGAGGGAGTTACTAGGCTAT
>JAOTQJ010130348.1:0-10206 GCA_025642045.1 Solanum sejunctum | reverse complement strand
CAATATTCACATAATAATGACCCCGAATTCAAGCCTATCACTCTAACCACTACAACTATATTTTAGAATTTTCAAGCTCAATTAGCACTTCTACCACCACTATTCAGTGAGTTCTCACTCAAAGTCACACCAACATACTTTTGTCTATCTACTGTTCATCATAAGGTTTGACCTCCCTCCTTCTTATCTCTATTCCTATATAACACAAGTTTAATACTAATACCATAATAAGGATACACTCACTCACTACTCATCTACCCTCATCCTTAATCTACTATCTAAACACCACAATTTGAACCTGGAGGAACTCATTACTTCCCCCTTTTGCAAAATGTCAAACTACTATCTCTCCATGCAAAGTAAGCAAGATCATACCTCTGAAACTTGATACTTTACATCCTACCATAAATAATGAAATAACAAGCCGAAGATCAGTATATGAGTAAGATGACATCGAAATCAAGAACTCTCACTCTCTCTCATCAACCTTCACCCCTCTACTATCATCAACATTTCTATCAATGCTGGAAAGCTGGATTACTCAAAGAGCTTGGAAAGAAAGATCATTAGCACAATTCAATTGAGAAATCTTATCTAAAAACATTCATAAATTACAATCTCTCTCATCTATCATGTCTCATTTTGTGTTAACAGAACTATGCATATTGTAAAACTCAAGTCACATCACATTCAACATGGGACTAGAAACTCTTGAATTCATGGGGGTAAGACCAAAATTAATGAATGGATTCATCACTTCTCATCCTCAAAACTCAACATGATTGTGAAACAACATAATGTGCATGGGACTAAGCCATAGGTACGAACAGTCATACACCCGAAGGGAATGGAATGTTGCCTCAACTGAAATATAAGGACTATATGAGGCAAAAAGAATTGATATCTCATTTTGATCAGCATATCACAATCCAAAAACTCAATATCTACTTTAATTCTTCACATCATCATCTCCCCCTTAGCTCTCAAGGTCCTCTCTCTAGAGTTGTGAATCAATTTCCTCTACTAGGCTACATGCATATACTTCACACGATCAAGGAATCACTATCCACAAGAATATGCATCTTAAACCCTTTTATTATTCTATAGTCACATATATATAACTAGCCACTAAGACTCCTTTCAACAATATCACTCTTAGCTTCCTCATGTCTCTCTCTCTCTCTCTCTCTCTCTTTCTCTCTCTCTCTCTCTCTTTCTCTCTCTCTCTCTCTTTATCTCTCTCTCTCTTTCTCTTTATTTGCTGCTCTTAATGGCGTACATGATCACTTTCTACAATTACTACACTCTAACATCTCTTTTTTTTTGCCTGCTAACGCTCAACCACTGTGCTCTTATAAACTTACTAGTATAATACTTAGACTATTATAGAGAACTAATCATCATCTATTTACATGCCCTAATCGCTTAGCTTCTTGTGACGACAAGGATTACTTACATTAGCCTACTCCACATCAATAACTGAAATATAATATTCGGATTCTC
This sequence comes from Solanum sejunctum, assembly GCA_025642045.1. Taxonomy (NCBI): domain Eukaryota; kingdom Viridiplantae; phylum Streptophyta; class Magnoliopsida; order Solanales; family Solanaceae; genus Solanum; species Solanum sejunctum. The sequence continues at coordinate 8,703 of JAOTQJ010130348.1, read as the reverse complement.
ATAATAGTCATAACTTAGAGCCTCACCCATCTATAGAAAAACATGGTTACAAATCTTAAATCTCGTAAGCCTCTTCTTTTTTCTCATGCTTCTCCATTAATTTACTATCTCCATCTAAGGGGGTACTTCTACTCTACTCCTAGCACCATGCTCCTTGCCAGCTAACATCTTAATCATTGAACACGTACTACAGCAAGACTCTTAGGTCAAATCTCCAACAAGGACTATCACTTTCATGATGCTATTTCCTTTTTTAATACTACTCCTCAAAAAGTTAAGCTTAGGGTCTAGCACTAACACGCGAATCCATCACATACCTCTCTAATGCCGAGTTGCAACTACTAGGTAAAACTTTAGGGAATATAATGCTACTAAAATCTCATACCGAGTAATCAATCAACACATTCCCTCTTCACAACTCATGTACCACTCACCCATTCACTATACCTCCTTATCTGGCTAAGCTTATAACTCTATGAATCTCATGAACTCTCACATGCAATCATAAGCCTACTTTTGATCTATCATGTAAAAAACACTCCTTTTCCTTCTTTAAGAGCTACACTTCACCCTCAATAGTATGAACACTACAACGCCTCAACATGCACTTCCATCTAGTTTGGGGGCACACTCTAACACATTCTGTACCCTCAATAGTATGAATACTACAACATATCAACATACACTTCCTTCTAGTTTAGGGAGCGCTCTAATAGATTCTGACACTAACCCTCTCTCTATATATACCTCATCTTATCATGGTAATCATACGATACTTTCGACTTTTTCATCACGCTTATAGCCATCAACTCATCTCTTCACTAGTTACCTAATGGATACATATCTTTAACTAGAAGCTTCAATCAGTCCTCAGTCTTTCTATCTCGTCAAAAGAACGGGCATAACTCAATACCAACAAACATAACTACACACGATAAGGAAGAATAAATAAAAGAGAAGTTTCCTAACAGTCTCCATAGCCTCTCAAACATAAGTACAGACGTCTTCGTACCGATCCTTGAGACTCTACTAAAACTCAACTTGCATGCACGTGAGACCTATGAACCTAGGCTCTGATACCAACTGTTATGCCTAAATTTCGGGTCGTGACAACAGAACCTCTAACACTAAGTCAATTTCAAAGTTTCTCTATTGATTGAGTTTTTGCATTAGTCTTTTTTTTTAGAGTTCAAGAGCAAATATAACCTTTAAATTGAATGTAAAAGGTAAATTCGTTGAAAATATATAACAAAAGACAAAAATAACTTAGCGTAATATATTCTCTCTCTCTCTCTCTTGTTTGATTTTTCATTTTTTTGGCATATTAAGCTTTTCAACATCCTAGCATATCTAGTTTTTTTCTCTACTAGGCTTCTCCTACAATATCATTACCATGATAAAGTTTAACCACCCAGTTCTATATGTTTTTGTAACACTCCATAACTCTATCCTCACATGTACCCATGTGTCAAACCTTACTACTCTTATATGTGGGAAGTATATTAGGGTCACAAGAGACCTCTAGTATTTAGTCGACTTCAAAACTTTCCTATAAATTGAGCTTCTAGCCTCAGATTATGCAAGAGTAAATTTTAAATGATTATAACTCTTGACACACAAAGATTTAGATATATCATGACATACCAAATGAAATCCCTTAGAATTAGCTTTCCAACACAACTGATTTCACCTCATTTGGAGTTCGCAATCAAAAGTTATGACCATTTTACTGAAGACTGTCAGAGCAGAGGTGAATTACAAATCCTCTTTACTGCCGTAAATCAAAGTATGGCCCATATCCTAATTCGTGGCAAAAGTCCTGAAAATTCACATTTTTCACCCTAGACTTTACAGACCATTCTACAGGTCATAGAACCTTCTATCGACCATATAATGGGTTCGTAAAAGTAATCCAGAGACCTCAAAATTTGCTCAAAAGTTTACAGAAGATCCCTACGGGCTGTAGAGGGTCTCGTAGTCGACCCAATCAATGATTTTTTAGAGGGGTATTTTCATCTTTTCTCACCCTTTAAGCCCAAACTTGTCAGTTTTCACTTAAGTAAGCCCCCAAAACATAATTTTTCATATCATTAACGTCAAACACTCCAAGAACTCAGAACGTAGTTTGAAAGGGATAAAAGTTACGACTTTTCAAGAACTGTCACGACCCAAGCCTAGGGCCTAAACATGACACAGCGAATAGAAAGTATGAAGACAACCCAAGCCTCTTAATATATCGTGTACACATCCTTGGTTGCGGAATCAAATTAGACAAACACAAGAGTCAAATAAATAAAAAAGGGAAATAGGGACTAAGGGAAACCATTCATCATAATAATAACATAAGAAGAGTTAAGCTCCAAAATCATAGACAAACCATGACATAATATCTGAGGACACCTCTATATATAATGGAGCGGGGGCTAAGACACTTTCCGAGCTCACCCTCATTTAATAAGTATTTAACATAAGAACGAGTCTCTATAAGGCATGAACAAGAATAGAGATCGCCCTCAGAATCGAGGACTCACCAACTAGCTTTCTTCACAAGAACCAATCTAGCCACATAGAGGATGGTCAACAGGAGCGCCAAGTAGCGGAGGAATCGGAACCAGTACTACTAGATCAGAATTTTCCTGAACCGGACTGGTACCAACAATAATAGTGAAAAATTCCACCAGAATCGAATCGAAATCAGTAACGGTATTATTGGGAAAAGATCCCCTTACCTGACTGTTCAGGCAGGAACTGGACCCGGGTCGGACCGGGAATTCCAAAAGTTTCTTTTTATTTTTTTATTTTTATACCTTTAAATATTATATTCTTTTAAACTAAAACATGATTAAAAAAATTAAGTTTATAAGTTATTAAGTTTAAATTTTAATTATATATTTTTTAAAGTTTGAAGTTTGAAGCTTAATTTTTAAATCTTTAAAGTCTAAAATAATAATATTAGGTTTTAAAGTTTAATGTTAAATTTCAAATTTGTAAGTTCTCAAATTTAAATATTCAAAAATTTTAAACTTTTCATTTTAAAGGTTTTAATTTCAAAATTTTCAAATATAAAATTTAAATGTTAAAGTGTTTTTGAATGTTTGATTTTATATATTAAAGTGAATATATATTAAAGATTTGAGAAATAAGGGGGGCTAATATATATTAACAAAATTATAAACTTAAAGTTGCAAATTCAAGATAATAATTTAAAAAAATAAGGAGAATAACTTATAAATTTGTTATGTTACTAAAGAAGTTGTATTATTGTACAAATTACAGATATTAGAAAAAATCTAATTTACGAAGCCACCTTTTAGGAAGGCAACTATTTCAATTAGGCACCTAATATACGCAGCCACCTTCTAGGAAGGGTTCTGTTTCAATTAGGCCTTGTTTAGTACAATTTATAATATACTACTATCATATACCATTTTGAAAATCTTGCCTAAGTTGTTCTAACATTGCTAGTGTTACATTGTCTGGAATCTCAACTTGAGCTTGTTCTTCCATGAAATCCATGCCATCTTCACTTGATTATGATAAAATATTATCTACATCGGTTTCAAATTAAGACGGCAGATTTGGAGGTCCTAAATTTCTCTGCCCCGCATTTATCCAATCTCTGAATAAAACTGATACTTCCAAGCTGACTGCCGAAAGTCTCCAAGTTGGTATCTTGCTACACTAAAAGCACCTTCCGATGCCACAAATGATGCTTGAATAGCTAGAATATCACGGACCACCCGTTTGATTTTTGGAAAAGATTTTTCCCGATTCCTCCACCAGTCCAAAAGTTGCGGCTTCCCCTATGCATCTTTAATATTTTCTATAGTCTGGTTAAGATATTCATCAAAATCATTATGATCATTAGTTCTAAGACAAAGATTATATTCTATCATGTCATCAATGTCATCGTCGTATCTACACTTATAAGGTTCTGGTTATTGTAATTGTACATCATCTAAAGTAGAAGTATATGAATCATATACTTTCCTAGCCTCTAATCTAATGCTACTTTTAACAAAAACTAAATTATGAGAAGGATTTTGTTCGTCGTCTTCAATGTCTAAATGTCTATATATGTTATCTACCATTCTAGATACACCTACTTCTTTGTAAGTCAGATCAAATAAAATGCAGTTAAATAAATTTTAAAAATTTTAAAAAATATTTTTAGAATTTATCAATAATTTTTTAACTGGTTATTGAAATTTTTTATTATCTTTAAACTTAGCAAATTTACAAGAAATAGCATAAATATTTGGTAAAACAGAAGAAATAGCAGGATAATAAAGATCCAAAATTTATTTAGTAGCTAAGTTAAAAACTTTTAAAAAATTAATTAGTTCTTTTATATCTTTCCAATCATTGTCATCAAGTCAAAAATCCATATCAAAATTATGTGCATTCCAAACCATTTGAAGGGGTCTCCTATACTCATAAGCTACTTGAAGCATGTCATATAAAGAATTCCACCTAGTAACTACCATTTTTGAAATCTTTCGAACAGGCAAATTGCATCCAATATACCTATTTTTAAATTCTTTACATCTAGCTTTAACTTGACATTTAAATATAAAATGACATGCTAATTCAACTTTATTACAACAATTATCAAATAAAGAAATACCATCTCTAACAATTAAATTATATATATGTGCAACACATTTTATATGAAAACCATATTTATAAATAGGAGTAAGAATATGTTTTAAATAATCAACAACTTTTTTATTACTAGAAGCATTATCTAAAGTTAAACTAATTATTTTACTAGATAGACCATAAAATTATAACACTTCAAATATTTTGAGCAATATAAGAATCAATTTTATGTATTTCACTACATTTATAACCTAAAATTCATTTTTGTAAAAATCAGTTTTCATCAATCCAATGTGCAGTAATTGTAAAATAATCATTACCATTTACACTATGGCTCATATCAGAAGTAATGCTACTTTACAAGTATTATAAGCAAATAAATAACGAAGATAATGTAAATGTCGTGCATGATAGTCAAAAACAACTTTTTTAATTGTATTTCGTGAAAAATCATTAAAAGATGAGTTATAAACAATTTGAATGTAATGAATAAAATCTGCATTTTCACCAAAACTAAATGGCAAACCCATTACAACAATCATTTTTGCTAGTTCTTTTAGGTCTCGTTGATTATTATAGGAGTGATGTATACTAGGACGAAAAACATTAGTAGGGATCAATTGTGTTTGAATTATATTAGAAGCTCCTACTCCTACGGATTGTTTGGCGGGGGGAGGGGGGGTTGCATACACAACGGCTTGAGTATGCAAAAATTCTATCTTACAACAATGTATCAAATGAATTTTCAAATGACCAGTATCACCTGCCTTTCCCGAAGTTTTATGATTTAAAACATATTTACATTTATTACAAATAGCCTTTGTTTTACCTTCAATTTATGTCATAAATTGCCAAACAAATAATTTTTTTTTACACATTGCGCTTTAGGCCTAATACGTGCACCTGGATGTACGGGGGGAGCGGGAGTAGGAGGGGGGAGTAGTAGCAGTATATAGGGGTTGTGTTTTATCATCATCATAATTATCATCATCTTCATTTATTTCAAAATCATCTTTTGGTAAATCTTCACTAAAACTAAATCTTTGTTGAAGAAATTCATGATTTAATTCTGTGTTAGAATTGATATTAAAACAAGTTCCGTTAACATGAGTAAAATCTTCTGTATTTATAAGAATTGGTGGTTGTTTTGTAGATTTAGAAGAACTACCAATTATTTTTTTACCGGTTAATGCTTTTGCAATTCCACACACACAAAAATATTTTTTCCCTTTCCTTTTCTACTGAACCCATTTTTAATTAAAAAATAATATCAAATTATGAATAATACACAAATAAATCAAGTATTAAACTAGTAACAAAGTAACAAACTGACAATTAAAGAGCAAAAACTAATAAAATAAAATTAATAAGTTGAAATGAATATACTGAACGTCTGTATAAAAATAGACGTAGAAGTCGAAGTTGATGAAATTTGAAGCTTGAAAATGCTCCATCAAAATATTATCCAACTTCCAAATAGCCAAGCAAATTTTAGCGACTAATTAACTAATTGCTTTAAGAATTTACTAATTAAAATTTGAGAGAGTAAATAATAAATATTTATATAATTATAATAATAGAGAGTAGAGAATTAGAGATGAAGAATATGTTTGGGAATTGAGAGAAAGATTGAGGGAGTTTGTAATTTTTATAAAAAAAATGTTTAGGGAATAGGGGTATATATAGGAGAATATTTAAGAAATAAATTAAATAAAAATTTAAAAAAATGTAAAGAGCTATTACAAACAGCTCCTTTTCTAATGGAATGACTTTTGTGACCGTTGGGGTGGGCCCCACTACCCAACGGTCTAATCAGACTTTTTTAAAAGAAATATTTTTAACTGAACCGGTAATTACCGTACCAAACTGGGACTGGTTTCGATAAACTGGTAATGGTATAAATTGGTAAAAATAACCATTACCATCTTGTTACCCCTCTCGTTATCCTCTAAGCCGTTATGAACCAGGATATTTCTCGACTAGACCGGAAACAATATCTTACTGGGACAAAACTGGATAGGTACCGATAAATCTTGGTTCTAATGCCACCCTTACTATATGGTAATATCATGTAGGCATAGCATATGCGTTAGTACGTTTGAATATACTAAGTATGTTGGATGCAAAACAACAAGAATCACAAGCTGTAATAACAAGATTCTTAATCATAATCAAGGAACATAAACTCAATATGGATCATACACATATACTCAAAGCCTTACACAAACATGTAGAGAATGGCCAGGTAGTCACCCACTCACCTTAAAGTATAACCATTTCGGAGAGTGTTACCAATACCCCTACTTTACAACATAGCCTTTTGGGTAGGTGGTATGAGATGTCGCTTACCTTATGATACAATCCTTTTGGTAAGAGTCATGAATGATCCTACCTTATGACATGACCTCATCAATAGAAGTTAAGAGGTATCTTTACCTTACAACATAATCTCTTCGGTAAGAATTTGGTATGTACTTAAGTTACGATATAATCTTATCGGTGAGAGAGGTCGTACCTTATGACATGATCTTTTCAGTAGGTTGTCTATACCTTATGATATAATCTTTTAAGTAGGAAACATGAGTTACTAGACCTTATGGTATGACTTTTCAGTAGGTTGTCCTTATTTTACGATATAATCTTTCAGATAGGAGTACAAAAATAGCTCATCAAACAATCACGTAAAAGAATCCTTGTCAAGATATTTTATCAAATACTTGGTGGGTGTACAATAGTAGTTCAAAATCATGCAATTCAAGAGTGAAATAATACGAGAAAACTCAATGTATATCAACCCACCAACACATAGTAAAACCCTTAAGTAAGATACCTTAAAATCCATTATTAAATCTCATAACAGATCATAGTTTCATAGCTCAAAACTGCATAGTCTCAATAAATAAAACCCATTCATAGTACAAGTTTAAAATAGATAGTATTGTATAATAAATCAACATTTCATAAAATCCCAACATAATTTATGCTTATAATCCACAATAGAAGATACCCATAGATAATACAACTTGAAATCATGCAATTTCTATAAAAATGGAGATTGGACTCCATGGGTGCAAGGACCCAATGGATGAAACTCACATACATTAAACTTGAGTTTTCTTGATGTAGACTTGAAGGAGACTTGAAGCTAGAATGAAGTTCTTGAGATCCGAAATTAAGCTTAGGACACTTGAATTTGGATGAAATATTTGGTTAAGTGTTATAGAGGGTTTTGAGAGGGTCGTGAGTGATGTAGAGTTGAAAAATGGTTAAATATAAGTGTTTTCATGAATAAGTGGGCATGAAGTTATGACCCCAAGGCCCTTGGGCCAAAATGAAAAATGAAGGAAAAACTTGTACTAGTCTGCATTGTAACACCTAGTAAAATTACCAAAATACCCCTAGAACAGAGACGTGAGCGCAATACATCTTTTCAGGTTCGAATGGAAAATTTGAAATCAAAATTTTGATCAGCATGAAAATTGAGTCAGAAAATGGTCTCGAGCCGATTTAAGAGCAATCGGGTCACAAATTTATTTTCATAAAAAATTACCAAAACAGTAAGGGTATGAGATAGGGCCGTAACGCGGACCTATCATGGACCAAAAATAGTGAGGATATGCGACAGCTCCATGACACGAACCCAACGCGAACCCACACTTATACATTTTCTCAATTTTTTGATGGGATTAATTTCTAAAATAAACATATGAATCGCGGACCAGTCATCCCGACTGTTTCACCAAGTTTAAAAGCTTTAATCTTTTGAGGGGCATTCTGGACTTTCTCCCACCTCTTTTAAACATGAACCATGACCCATTTGGTCATTTTGATGAGTAAATAGGGTCAAAACCCCCATTCTAAGTCCTTGATTATACTTGAAAGATAGGGCTTAAGAGAGAGACAAGAAGAACGTAAGGTTGGAGAATTCTTGATGGGTGATTTGGAAAGTGTTGATCCTAGGTATGTAAGGCTAAACAAAAATATGAGATTGTTCTCTCATATGCCCTATAGATGGTCTTAGATAGTTGATTGAAGGTTCTTGAGTCTATATGCATGATTTTCTTGATTATATTCTTGAAAACTATATTAAATGTACATATT
>JAOTQJ010130298.1:0-10209 GCA_025642045.1 Solanum sejunctum | reverse complement strand
CTAAAAGCCTATGTTGAGTAGAGACAGTTTCACTAGGGATAACTTTGCAATCCTTACAAAGACTTCTATCTCCCTTTTGAATAAAAAGGTAGTCTATCTGAGTCTTAGCAACCGTACTACAGAAGGTGATCAAGTGACTTTCCCTCTTGGGAAAAAACGAGTTCGCCACCACTAGGTCGAAGGCTTTGGCGAAATCCAAGAGAGAGATCCCACTTCCATTTCGTTCACCAAAACCAAAGCCACTATGCACATCTTCGAACCCACTACTAGTCGCCCTGATATGGCCATTAAAGTCACCCCCAATGATGATCTTTTTCGTCAACAGGAAATCTCGAACAACCTCATCCAGATCCTCCCAGAAGCGTCTTTTGACTTCCTCATCTAGACCCACTTGGGGCACATAAGCACAAACAACGTTCATAACAAGTCTTCCTACCACTAGTTTGATAGATATAATCCTATTGTTAACCCTCCTAACCTCGACCACGTAATCCCTAAGATACTCATCTACCAGGATTCCCACACCATTTCTACCCCTAGAGCCCCCCGAGTACCACAACTTAAACCCATCTATATCCCGAGCCTTAGAACCCGCCCACCTAGACTCTTGGACACACAATATTGATATGCCTCCTTCTAAAACATTTTACTAATTCTATGCACTTTCCGGTTAAAGACCCTATATTCCACGATGCTATCCTCAACTTGGATAGGGTCGTGCCCCTCTCGCCCCCCTTACCCCAAACCTCTGCCCCCAAACAAAGACATGACCCTAGTCCACCATGGGATCTAGACGCCACTAAACGAAGACTAGTGGCACTAAAAGTTACAACAACAACAAAATGCGTGTAATAAACAACAACAATAATTTATAAAACTGCAATACTGACAAGATCTACAACAACAATGAACTGCTAGACGCTGCAATATACTGTGATGCAGCAAAATGCACAGCACTATACTACAGGCAACCAACAATCTACACAACAATGGTTATAAGAGGTATATATAGCACTTTATCACGAATGTAGTATATGCAAGGTCGCAGTAATCAACTAAGAATGCTAACAACAAATACAAACCACAACAGAGGAATACACAAGTTTTGATCCGAACCAGATCTACGCAAAACACAAATGTCTGATCAGAGAAGAAGAAGAGGAAAAGGGGAGAAATGATAGAACCTGGTCAACGGATTTGCTGTGTGGAGATCTATTTTGGCTCTGCGACAATCCACAACTGACGGCTCGAACAAAAACACTGAAAATCACCAACAGCTTCGACGCTGAGTGGACTAGTCGCCGGGGTCGGTGGTCAGAGGTCGATGGCGGGTTTACGTCGAGGACTCTTCAGCGGACCGATGTGTACACCAGAGGTTGATAAGAATGCCGAACCGAGATTGAGGCCTCCGGTCCGACAAGGGTCCGCCGGTGCTCGAGTCAGAGAATGGCTTTCCGGACAAGAGTGTTGCAAACCCTTACCGAAAAAGCGATTACTGCGCCGGAGGAGAAGGAGGAACGTAAGAGAGAGAAGGAGGAGCGTATGAGAGACAATAGTTATTTTACTTTTATATTAAAAAAATCAAAAAATTAGATTTCATATTGGAAATGTTCAAAATTTGTACATGTACAGGTTCGTGTTGCCTCCGTGTTGCTGACCCTGTACATTCTTGTGCAAAATGTTTCGTCTCATTTCCTGACGTGTCCATTAGGTATTTTTTGTATATTTTTGGTCTAATCCACTTATTCTAGAGTTTTGAAGCATGTTCAGGTGCGGGATTTTACGGGGTCCAAAGTAAAAAAAATATTTACAAAGCTCAAAACAGTGCGCATCCGTGATAGCACTATGACACGGATCGATCACGGATGCCCACTATTTTCCACCCAGGACATAATTGTCATTAAGTCTAGGTCCCGCGTTCGCTTTGCGACATGGAGCAACACAGACCTGTGTTAATTTTCTATGTCCTACGTGGCCCTACCCCTCTTTAAATACCCCAAACGTGATTTTTCACTATTTTTTCGTATAGTCCCCAACCTAACTCTCTTTCTTCTCTACTTTTCTCTCATTCTTCTTCTCTTTTACACCCAATTTTCAAATTGATCCACGTCGCATATCAAGTTCTCAAGATCTTCATTACCTAGATACTTACAAGGTATGGTTTCTCACTTTAACTTTACTTGAAATTGCTACTACAATGTCATGACCCCAAAAAATAGAAGTGATGGCACTTGTTCAATCCCACCAGAACAAATCACCCTTAACCCTAAGAGAAAATAAACATAACACGTGGAAGTAATTAAATAGAATAGATAACTAAAGTTGAAAATTTTCATAAACTTAAATACCATCCAAGGATTGGTTATCACATGTACACGCCACTATCAATATAGAAAATCAAAGAAATACAAGTCCAAACTGTCTTTCATCTCGAATAGAATAAAGCACGAAAGAAATTAGGAACAAGAGAGTCAGTCAAACTACAACAACTACCTCTCTAAGTCTCCTGGGAAGCCTCAAATGATCAAGGAAAATAATATTCACTGTCTGGGTTCACAATCTATACAAGTGTAGAAGCAAGGGGTAAGTACCAAACACAATGCGGTACCCAGCATGTCAACTAGCAAAACAAAGTAAATCCAATAGAATATATAAACTCCTTTCATCTTAATCAACCTCCCCGACTACAACTTGCACAGAAAGTCAGTCCAGCCCAACCATATATAATGATAAAGATAGTATTTCACAATATCAAATTCCAAAGTACAAGCTACAACTCATAAGTGATAACACAATCAGTTGCAGGAATAACATCATGCTATGCAAGAATATGCAAGGATGAGATGCAATGCTTATGCAATAATCGCCGACAATGACCTCGGCATCATATCATTACTAATAATATCTCAACATCACATCATGTCAATAAAGACCTCAGCATAATATTATCATTGGCAAAGACCTTAGCATCACAATATCATAGTAAAGATATCAACATCATAATTTTGCTAGCAAAGACCTCGATGTCATAATATCACAAGTAAATATTTCAACATCATAATTTCGCCGGCAAAGACATTAGCATCGTATCTCGGTGGGTGAAGACTTCAGCCCCAATTATTATCATCTTGCATATATCAATATCCAGAACCAATGCAAATATGCATGACATGAAATGAATACACACGAGATGAATTTCACAAACAAACCCACTCACAATCACCAACCACAACATTATATCTCAAAAACATAGAATTCTCATCACTTAACCATATTTTTCAATTCAAGTAGCACAACAACTCACATTCATATTTTCAATCACCTCATTTCTTATAATATTAAAATCTTTCACGTATCATACGTAGGAGAAGGGATAATTTGAGAATTTTACGAGGATTACAAAGTTTTGAAAGTTTATTTGCCTTAGTCAAATCACGATCAATTAAACACTCGAGCCTTTCCATAATGGAATTCGTAGCATCAAGATCTAGTCAAATAAATTATTACCATAAGATTATCAAACTAAAAATACCCAAAAATCTATAGTCAAGTTCTCAAATTTTAAGTCTAGGATTAAGTCTTTATTCCTCCAAATAATATAATTCTAACGATATTAATATAATATAATATAGTTATTATTTAATTACTTATATCTCAATATATCATCATTTAAATTATAATAAAGTTACAAAATGATACCATCCAAAGTGTTGCCACTATTTACGAAACAAGTGGTGGTAACCACGAGTAAAGCTTAATCAACATTACCCTTTTAATCTGGACAATTCACATAATACATATAACTTAACACTTTAAATTAGTTGTATGAACTAAAGGGATCCACCAACAATCATATGCATTCCTACATTATTTATTATTTTTATTTTATCTTATTTTATTTTCTTCAAGAAAATCTTTTATTAGTCATATTATCATTACACCACTACTATTCCTCACCTTACTTTATTCATTATCATTCTTAATTAACATACTAACATGTGCAAGGATTGGGCAAAAGTGTAAACATTCTCCTAGAATACCCACGTGTCATCATAAATCAAGAAAAGAAATTCCACTTAGTTGATCATAGCATTGCCAGCACTATGTATCATTTTCTTGCATTATCTCCCAACAATTCAAGGAGTAATCAACATGGCAACAGTCAAAACTATTATAATGTAAAATATTATATGTAAAATAAGAAGGAAACACATGGAAAGCACCCTCTCAACTTAAAATTATATAGAGACACGTAAACAGGTAATTGAATATAACATGGTTGCAATGGTCAACATGTTTTCTTAGTATTATATATACTTGGCTTACATCCAACAAATAAGTTTGAAACATATTAGAATTGTATTAATTACCTAAACACTCATCACTTTTGTTTTTCTACCTTAGTTGTCTCTCATTTCTTTCTATTCCTAAATGAGCAGAAGTTTTACCTATATATAGGCTTTAAAGAACGAGAAAAAGATAAGTGCATTAAGCACTAAAGCCACTAAATTTAATAATTAGCATAAAATAATTAATAAGTGGTGGTAGCACTAAGACAGTAGATGGAGCAATATTATTAAATAAAAATCATGCAACTTTCCACTACTCCTTGTCCCCCCACTCAACATATTAATTCATAAACTACAGGTTATGTAAGATAATACGTAGTCTTAGTTATTGAATAGACCGAAATACCTACTAAAATTTATGAGAAGAATATCTAAGAAAACAAGAAGACAATTTTTAAAATAGTCTAATGGGTCATTACATTATCTACTATTAAAAATCATGTTCATTCTCAAACATAAAGTAAAAAAGAGTACCTGAAGTTTCAAAAAGATTAGGATATTTAGTGTGTATGTTTGATTCTATCTCCTAAGTCGCCTCTCTAACTAATCGATTCTTCCACTGTACTTTCACGGAAGCAATCTCTTTGTTTCTAAGCTTTCGAACCTATCTATACAAAATAGCTATAGGCTCCTCCTCAAATGAAAAGTTTGGACTAAATGCTCCCGAATCAAATGAAGGTATATGAGACTCATTGGGCATATACTTTCGAAGCATGGAGATATGAAACACAAGATGGACAAATGATAAGGTAGGTGGCAAGGCCAGTCTATAGGTCACCTCTCCGACTTGCTCCAAAATCTCAAATGGGCCAATGAATCGAGGGCTAAGCTTTCCCCTTTTACCAAACCACATAACACCCTTCATAGGTGATACTCTATGTAATTGAAGGCAAAGAGGGAAGATTTCGTGAGGACATGATCATCTACCATAAACTCAGGGCTTGAACTCTCTTATCTATATAACTTTTTTGCCAAATCTAAGCAGCCAACAACCTATCTTGAATCATATGGACCATCGCTATAGTATCCCTGAGATATTCTACATCTAATGAGTCCAACTTAGCAGAATCAAACCAACCAATTGAAGACCTATACTGCCTACCATACAAAGCCTCGAATGGAGGCATTTGAATACTAGAGTGATAACTATCATTATAGGCAAACTATGCTAAGGGCAAGTGTTGATCCCAGCGAGAACCAAAATCAATCACACACGCTCGAAGCATGTCCTCCAACACCTGAATTATCCGCTCAGACTATCCGTTTGTCTGAGGATAAAAGGCCAAACTCATATCCAACTGAGTACCTAGACCATGTTATAAGTCCCTCCAAAAATGTGAAGTAGAGACTGAACCCTGGTCGAAAATGATAGAAATAGGCACACCATGCAATATAACTATCCAAATAATATAAAGCTCAACCAACTTCTCCGTTATATACTTAACCTTGAGAGGAATAAAATGAGCAAACTTAGTTATCGATCCATAACTACCCAAATTGAGTCATAACCACTCATGATAGAGGGCAAACCCACCACTAAATTCATGGTGATACACTTCCACTTCCATATAGAAATGGACATCCTCTAAAACTCACCTCCAGGCCGTTGGTGCTCATAGTTAACTTGCTGACAAGTTAAACACTTGGACCCGAAATCTAAAATGTCCTTTTTCATGCCATACCACCAGTAATGCTGACTTAGGTCATGATACATCTTTGTTGCCCCTAGATGAATGGAGTAGCAAGTACAATGAGACTCCTAAAAGAATCAATCTAATCAAATCACCTACCTTAGGCACATAAACTCGACCTCTTATCCTCAAAACACCATGAGGATCAAACACCGCTTTCTTAGTCTCTCCCCTAGTCACTTTATCTATGATGGTACATAACTTCTCATCCTCAAACTGACGCTTGCAAATCTAGTCTATCAAGGAAGAATGAACATCAATGAAAGCCAGTACACCACCTTCATCAAATAGTTGTAACCTAACTAGGCCATTAGCTAGATGTTGTATGGCCATGGCCAAAGGTCATGCCTCAACTAGAATGGCGGCTAGACTTCCCATGATAAAAGTCTTTCTACTCAAGCCATCCACCATCATATTAGCCTTCCCTGGGTGGTATAAGATGGACAAATCATAACCCTTTAGCAACTCTATCCACCTATGTAGCCTCAACTTCAGATCCTTTTGACTAAAAATATATTGGAGACTCTTATTATCAGTGAAGACCTCACAATGTACACTATATAAATAATGACACCACAACTTAAGCACAAGAAACCACAGCCGCTAACTCTAAGTCATGAGTAGGGTAATTCTTCTCATGAACCTTCAACTGACTAGAAGCATAGGTAATCACTTTCCCTTTTTGCATTAACACACCACCTAAACCAACTCTTGAAGCATCATAATACATGGTAAAGTCCACACCTGCCTCAGGTAGTGTTAAAATAGGAGCTGACGTCAACAAGGTCATGTGCTTTTGGAAGCTCACCTCACACTCATCGAACCAGTGAAAGACTAAATTCTTCTAAGTTAATCTAGTTAGTGGGTCTGCAATAGAAGAAAAACCCTAAATAAACCACATATAATACCCAGCTAACCCCATAAAACTACAAATCTCAGTAGCTGAAGTAGGCCTTGACCAACCTCTAACTACCTCAACCTTAGCCGGATCTACTCTAATTCCCTCTTTAGACACCACATGCCCTAAAAATACCACTGAATCAAGCCAGAACTCACACTTGGAGAATTTTGCATATAAAGTTCCCTCCCTCAACCTCTGTAGCACTATTCTCAAGTGACGGACATGATCAACCTTAGTCTTGGAATACACCAAAGATGTCATCAATGAATACTTTAACAAAAGAATCTAAGTATGGGCAAAACACCCTATTCATCAACCCTATGAACGTTGCCGAGACATTAGTTAACCCAAAGGACATCACCAAAAATTCATATTGGCCATGACGAGTTCAGAAAGTTGTCTTAGGAATATCTAAGGCTCTAATCCTCAACTGATGATAACCAGACCTCAAGTCAATCTTAGAGAACACAGTCGCTCCCTGACGATGATCAAACAAGTCATCAATATGGGGAAGAGGGTACTTGTTCTTAATAGTCACCTTACTCAACTACCTGTAATCAATACACATCCTCATAGACCCATCTTTCTTTTTCACAAACAAGACTGGGGCACCCCAAGGTGACACACTAGGGTGAATAAATCCCTTGTTTAACAAGTCTTGAAGTTGTTCGTTCAATTCTTTCAATTCAGCTGGAGTCATTCTATATGGAAGAATGAAGATAGGCTTAGTTTCTAGCTCTAGGTCAATAGGAAAGTTAATATCTCTATCGGGTGGAACACCTGGAAGGTCAGTGGAAAACACATTAACAAAGTCCTAAACCATGGGAATGGACTCTATAGAAGGAGGTTCAATAGTAGTATCTCGAATGAAGGCAAAGTAAGACAAACAACCCCTATTAATCAATTTCTGGGCATGGGTGTAGGAGATAACTTTGCTAGGATAAGAACCATTATTACCCTTCCATTCAATCTTTCGTACATTTGGCATGGCTAAGGTCACACTTTTTGTGGAGCAATCAAGGATAGCATGGTAAGGAGAAAGCCAATCTATCCCAAGATAACATCAAAGTCTACTGTATCCAAAATAATCATATCTACCCAAGTATCATACCCAACTAGAGAAACAAGACAGGATCGATACACTCATTCTACCACTAAAGGTTTACCTACTGGTGTAGAAATATACATGGGTACAGACATTCGATCACATAATAAATCAAACCCAAATGAAAAGTATGTAGACACATAAGAGTAGGTAGACCCAGGATCAAATAACACAGATGCAAGTTGATGACAGACTGGAACAATACCTATATAACTGCATCTGAAGCCTTTGCATCAGGTCTTCTAGGAAACGCATAGCACTGAGCTCCTCTGCAACTGTCGATTTGAGACACACAGCAATCTCCACCACGTGGGATTAAAGTACCACTATCAAGGGTCCTTCCACCTCTAGTAGTTTAATCCCTGCCCCGACCCTTGGCGGGTGGAGCTGAATCTCTAACTGGAGCTGCCAAATTAGTATAATGGAGTCCCAAATGAGTCTTAAAGGGGCACTGTTGAATAAAATATCCTGGATCCCTACACCTAAAATAAGACCTCGGTGTAGCAATGTAACGACCCTAAAATTTTTTATACTTGAGTTGGAATAGTGTAAGAAGGAATGACATAGCCAGTGCAATTCTATTTTTTTTAAAACAAATATATATCTATATAAATGGTAATGCAATTGTTTGCTGATATAGTTGGACGACACCACAATTTTTAAAGTTAGGCTAGTAGTTTTTTATGTCCTTGGAGCTAATGCTCCATTAATTTATTAGTTTTCTTGGTAATGCCCTATTAATTTATTGGTTTCTTGTTAATGATCCATTAAATTATTGGTTTTTTTATATATACAATATTTTAAAGTGCTAATAGCACTTGTTTGTCATTACACGAAGTGGAGCCTTTCTCGTTCCACTCAAATTGTTTTCTTAACTCTTTGAATTTGTGAGAGCCATATATGGTTCTATATACAGAGCAAATTCTGCTCAGTAATCAGACGAACCTGAAGAAAAAAAACTACGTAGAGCATTCTGCTCAACCAAATATATATATTTTTTTATTTATATATATATATATATATATATATATATATATATATTGTTTACATAATATTTGATAATTTTATTAAGTCGAGCGGAGGTGCCTTATTGTATGGATTTCAACAACTTTATTGTAAGTTGCTCTTATTTTCTAAATCCTTTATAATAAGATATTTTATATAAATGGGTTTATTTTCGTATACTTTTAAATACCTTATTATGAAAATAGTATGTATATATTAAGTTGAAAACAATTATGTGATGCCAAAATTATTTTTCACTACTGTTGGTATGTTAATTTAAAATGATAATAATTTATTTGACTAGATCATGGTGCTACGAATTTCATACAAAAAGGAAAGGCCAAAGTGTTATATTGACAGTGGTTTGACTAAGGTAAGTGGATTTCTTAATCTTTGTTAAGTATATAGAATCTTGTACTTCTTGTGTGAGGTGTTGAGAATGATTTATGTAGGCCTTGATTGAAATATTTTGAATTGGGTAGTTATCCTATGCTGATAGTTGACTTGTGAATTAATGATGGAGGTCTATTATATGTGAAATAGTGATTATTTGTTATTGATATCGATGTGATACTTAATTATTGTGATTTGGTTGACTGATATATTGTTGTGATTGGTCTGCAACACCAAGATCATGGAACTCATTAATAATCCTGAACTTAAACTCTCAAAGCGATGTCTTGAATAAAGAAGGCTTGATGAAACATTGATAATGAAGTGAAAAGTAATGATAATAAAAAATGAATCATATATATTGGATCAGGTGTCACATTCTGACACATATATTGGATCGGGTGTCATGTTCTGACACATATATTGGATCGAGTGTCATGTTCCGACATATATATTGAATTGGGTATCACGTTCGGACATATATATTGAATCAAGTGTCATGTTCTGACACATGTATGGGATTGGGTGTCACATTCTGACACAAATATTGGATCGGGTATCACATGCAGATACATATATATATTGGATCGGGTGTCACATTTTGACACATATATATATTGGATCGACTTCCATGTTCTGGCATGATAATAATGATGAAAAACATATTAAAATAACTTAATATACTCATTGTCAAAAAACCCATCTCCCAAAAGAAGTGTGATATGGAGGCCTGAGTCCTCATGTGTGTTATTGATATCGTTGATT
>JAOTQJ010130287.1:0-10209 GCA_025642045.1 Solanum sejunctum | reverse complement strand
TAAAAATAATAATTATTAAGAATAAAATTAGAAAAAGAAAGTAATTATTTTTAATTTTTTAAATTAATAATTTATTTAACATAATTATTTTTAATAATCTTGAAAATTAAATTGGGAGGGGGAAGTAACGTTTTTCATTTCTCTTAGCAAAATTTAGCCCACCCATGGGTGGATAAGTACTTGGATGTGCCGCGACGTATTTGTCAAATTAAGGATTTCCAATTACTTGAAATGGCCATGGTGGGTGGCATACGTCCAACACTCCTAGCATCTAAGTTGTTCACTCTCTTAAAAAATATTATCATATTTATATCAATTTTTTTTAAAATATATTATTTTTTAAAATTTTTTATAAATATTTATTAATATTTTTAAAGAGTTCAAACAACGTAATATGGCAATAACACTCACGTTGGCATTCAGTTATTTTATAGTAGTAAACAAAAATACTAGAAAGTAAAATTTTGGATAAAATATTACTCTCTATTTTTTATTTTATTTGATATTTTTTCTTTTTAATTCTTCTAAAAAATTATTATCTTATTAAATTAGAAATAATTTAAATTTAAAATTTTTATTACATCTTTAATGAAATTATGCTTAAACACACAAGTATCTAAAAATTATTTTGGATCCCAACTTTTAAAAGGCATATTTTTATAGACAACATGACATGCAAACTTTGCTGGGATATATACCATCAACCAAGGAATATATACTATTAATAATGGTTTAGATATAGTATTTATAATAAAAATAATATTCAATTTTAATAAAAGTTTTTATATAACATATAATTGTTTATGTGTCCATTTACTTATATAGTAGATGATTTAGTGTATAGAGTTTTATCTTATAAACGGATAATTAAATGATCAGCTCTTATAAGTATAAAGTTTTTCGTTTACAATCTAAGATGCAAATTGGACAAACCATCGGCATGATTATAACATAAGATTATATATAATTTATCTTGACTATAGAATGATGTAGTTCTAACTTCATTTACTAGTGCATATTGTATGTATTGAATGGGACCGAGTAAAAATAGTTATTTTAGACGGACTAATAAAAACATATTCTCGATCTAAACTGTTAAATGTACTTATATTCTCAATCCTGATATAATTATTATGATTAGTATATATTAATTTATCGTTTTAATTTATTAAAATGTGAGATTTTGAGATGGGTTGATATGCTTAGTAGATTGGATGATAATAATATATATTGGTGAATTAATAAGTTAGTTGATGGAATTCATGTCTCGATATAGAGATTAATGACATGCCCTTTTGAGAAGTTTATAAGTTTTCATCGTGTCAAACCTTGTAAGTGGATTTATGAATCTGACAAATGAAATAAGTTACGTAGTGCTCTAAAGGAAATTAATCTTTAAATTGAATTCATTAGTCATTTAATATATTGATAAGTATTTGTAATCTTAACATGGGGAATACATAAGTATTTAATGAAAAATTTTAAATATAAATAGAGGAGTGCGATTTTAAATTTTAGTGAAATGATTTGTAATTTATTATAGTAAGAATAATTTCAAATTAATTATTTGAATTATTTTCATAATAGGGAGCCTCAATAATTAATTCTGTAGTCCTTACAGTGCCCATATTTAACTAGAACTCAGAATTTTATTTCTAATAAAGGAAAGACACATATTAATTTCTTGTTTTTCAAGAGAAAGTGTTTTCCTTCTTCCTTATTTGGAAAGGTCATCTATAAATAGAGGTTTTCCTAACTTAGGAAATAAAAAAAAAATTAGGTTTTCTATACAATGTTTGCCCATCAAAGTATTGAGAGAGTTCTGATATGAACTTGGGATCATTGTAGAAGACTGTAAAACTGTAGTCTAACTCGTGGATTCAGTTGAAGGTATATAGTCACGCTTCAAGTGGGAATATCTAATTAAATTTCATAAGGTTTATGTGTTCTAACATGATTATTTATATTCTACCATAAATCTATGTAGTATCTATTATTCATATAAGTAGTAGGATACTCATATTTCCACTATGCATATGATTTTCAAATTATGTTTGATCAAGTAACACCACAAGTCTCGTGAAGATTTTGATCAAGTAACACCAATTAGGATATTTTTCAAATTATGTTTTTCAATTTTTTATAAAAAAGTAGAGGCAAAGTAAATTGGTTCCGTGGCTACAACAGAAAAGTCATGGAGAGCTTGAACTATAAAATTAAAAAAAATTGTCTGTCTCTTGATGATATTGGCCAACGAGATTTTTTTTCACGGACGTGCAAGGAATTGCAAAGCTTTTGCAAGTCATTCTTGTTTACTTTGATGAGAATATTTTTATAAAATTTTAATTTAAAAAATCATTGAAGAAAACCCTTAAAATCTTTTAAAATGGATTGGATTCCACACTTTAATATAGTTAAATAAGTTATGTGGCAGCAATGTCACAGTGGGATACGGTTGGCGTGAGAGTGATAATTGGATTTGCAGGGGCAACCCATATGCCTTTTAACTCTGAAACCCCCCCCCCCCCCCCCCCCCAAAAAAAAACGCTCGAAAATGTGCTTTAAAAATATTCATAATCACATTTTTTATATATCTCAAAATTTGTGAGTAAAATAAAAAATCCGACTTCATATTCGTGATCAGGGGGTAAAATTGAGTGAGAAATAGATATAATCCCAATTTTAGAGCAATTGTAGTGAAAAATAATTTTTTAAAAATTTGCTTATCCAGTGGCGATCCGCGACCAGACTGTGACGTGAACTGGGTGTGGATCAGTGTATTTTGGCCCTGCGTGTTCGCTTTGCGCCGCAGACCTGTCGCAAATCAGTGTTAGTTTTTTCTTCATTGTTTTCATCTCGAACTAAGGCATTGGGGCCTTGACCCAATGCCCATCTATCCGTAAAAATACCTATACTTAGTCATTTTTTTATCTCTATATCACTCAAAATCCTCTCTAACACTTAGCCAAATATTTCATCCAAATTCAAGTGTCCTAAGCTTAATTCTAGATCTCAAGAACTTCATTCAAGATTCAAATTCTCTTCAAGTCTACATCAAGGAAATCCCCAAATTTGAGATATGTGAGTTTCAACCACTGGGTCCTTTCACCCATGCTGCTCAACCTTCCTTTTTATGAAAATTGCATGTTTCCAAGTGGTGTTACTTATGGATATTACTTATTATGAATTATGATTACAAATTATGCTGGGGGGTTATGAAATGTTAATTGAAAACACATGTCTACCTATTTCAAGCTTATACTATGAGATGGTTTGTCTATTAGGACTTGCATGTTTTGAGATACGAAACTATGATCTATATGAGATTTGAGGATGGATTTCAAGGTGTCTTGCATGAGGGTTTTACTATGTGTTGGTGGGTTGACTTACATTAAGTTTTCTCACATTATTTCACTCTTGAATTGCATGATTTTGAACTAACATTGCCTACCCACCAAGTGTTCGATAAAATGTCTTGACAAAGATTCTTGAGCTATTGATGATCTATTGCATGAGTTATGAATTAAGTGACTATATGATGATTAAGGGCTTGTATATATGTATTGAATTCATAAAAGTATCTATAGTGTTGCAAGTTGACCACACCTTGTTGGGGGGTGGCATGCCCAACCACCTTGTTGAGGGTGTGTCAAGCCTCAATCACCTTGTCGGGGGATGGTATGCCTGTACTACCTTGTTGAGGGATAAATACCTTAATACCCTTGTCGGGGGGTGGCAAGCCCGTACTACCTTGTTGAGGGGTATGTACCTCAATCGCTTTGTTGGGGGTGGCAAGCCCGTACTACCATGTTGAGGGGTAGATACCTCAATCACCTTCCAAGGGGGTGGCATGTGATGATGTTCACGCTCTAATAAGACAGCGGTCGCTGTCAGCAATTAACCTAACCAAAGGTTAGAGTCGAATTCACAGGGTATTGTCTTGACTACGAAAATTCACTATCAGTCATTTCAAGTATCCATAACTAAAATCTCTAAATGGAGGCGGGTGGGGTGAGGGATTGTGATTCAAGAACAAAGTAAAATAAAAACTAAACTATAATGCGGGAAAACAATCAATTTTGGGGACAACTTAGGAATTGTGTTCCCCATGGTTCGTTAACTCAATTACCCTAGGTAACCTAAGCACAATTGGAGATTCACATGTAGGATGGTAACTTAGGTTATTCCAGCGCTCTTGTGAAGGTGAACGTTTAATTTCACCATAACGCTTGGTCGGCTACCATAGTGTGCCAACTAATTATTACCTATTGTCCTAACAACCTCCCCTTGGTCAGGTTTGGTTGATTAGACGAGAACATATCAATCGAATCTTCTCATGTACTTCCCTTTTCCTATTCATCACTACCTTGGTCGGGATCGTGATTGTCGGCGGAGTATGATGTTGGCCACCACCAAATAACAATCATAATGAAGGAAAATAGACAATACATGCAAAACCTCAATCATAGAAATGCAATAAACCTAGATCATCTCAAGTCAACTACCCATGGTTTCCACAACTCCAAGTTGTGGGTGCTTAGCTACTCATGGCTAAGGGAAAACCAACAAGAATGCAAAGACAAGACATAGTTGAGGATTTTACCCAAAGCAATCAAGAATGAAGACACTACCAATTGCAAACAAAAGCTTGATAGATTAACAATGAGTACAAAGCAAGATTTGCAATCCCCAAAAAAGGGTTTTCCAAGAGAAAATGATAAACTAAGCTAAAACCCTAAATATTCTTAAGAGAATATTCAAAGTTCCTTCAATGTCCACTTTTCAATCTGTGTGTCTCTCCTAATAAAATCTAACTTAAAGTATTTATAGTAGTTACAAATTTAACCCTAAAAATTACACAGAAAAAATAGTTGGCAGCTGTTACGCCTCACAGGCGCGACCCGTAGGGTGCCCTATAAGTCATAATCAGGGTCTCGTATCAGGTTCTTAGCATCTTGGACTCAACTGGAATGATCCACTGGTACGAGTCCTTATTTAGGCTGCAACTCGTATGCTCCTATCGTAGTTTAGGCCTTTAGTTCTTTGGTCCAAAGTTTTGGTTTGTGATTCCTGCTACAAGTCTACCTATACGAGTCATAGTGAGACTTACAAATCATAGGATGGCCTATAGGGTTGACCTCCACTTAGCATATTCCTTACTTTTGGTCTCTGTTTCTTGGTATGATAACACCTTATGACTTGTAGCTTGGGCTATGACTCGTAGATGAGCTCGTATGTCCTATACTTCAGCAAAATTTATAACTTTTCTCCAAAATCATGTCAACCTAATTTTTCTGCAAGAACAACATAAACAACATAAAAGGTTGCATTAAGAATTTACAAAATCCCTTGTTTTAGGCATCAAATATGTTGTATTTCGACAGCACATCAACACCCTCAACTTTGTTGCTTGTCCTCAAGAGAAAAATCAATCTGCACAGACAATAAGAAATACACATCAGCAATACCAATGGCATATACATCATTCATTCTAATCTAGGTACCCAACTATTATTTTCAAAACTAGATGTAAAGATACCAAGCACAACAAAAACATGATGATGAATTTGGCAACCCAACTATGATAAGCTAAGGAGCATCCACAATCACTGGTATAGCCATGTGCTAATCAAGGAGTGCAATGCCCTCATAGAAAAGAAGTCCCTCTTACTCACTCAAAAAGCATTTAGAATTCAGGGACTGAGGAAACATTCTTACTCTCACAAATGAAATTCATACAAAATGAATAACACCATAGGCTTGTCTCTATACTCCTCTCCCAGCTTTGTGAAAGAGTAGATTTGGATCATTTTAGGACTTAAAGGCTTGTAATATAGGTTCAGGGGGCTTTGATATGACATTTTAGGCAAGTGGTGACTAAAAGCTATCCTTAAACCATGTTTACTAACACTTTTGCCTTCATAAGCCAAGCATTTTCACTAAATTCACCCTTATTCTCCTGTTTCAAGCTTTTCCCAAGTGCTTTCTTTCTCTTTTTCAGCTGTGCCTTATTTCTAAACTTCCTTTTTTGTTGGCTCATTTTTTTCAATTCAAGGCACTTTTAATCTCTTTTTCCTCCTCGAGCTCATGATTTCTTAATTCTTTCTTTATTTCCCAACTAACTACCTCATTGTCATTACTTCACCATAATAAGGGTCACCCTCAATTTAGGCTTTTAGCCTGAGGTGAAGTATACAATATCTATTCCCCAAACCAGGGCCACCATTTGTAGCCACCCTCAACTTAGGATTTTAGCTTCAATCAAGGTTCACATGTTCTAGGATAGACCAGGGCCAATATCAAGGTATTTCATCAAACAAGGTTAAGTTAGTAAGGTGTCGAGAAAGAATGAGTACATGAGAAGCTCAAAAAATTTGGAGCAAGGGATTTACTCACTCATTTGGTAGGTCATTTAGGCTAAAAGTGGGTTCACTCAAAGAACAAAGACCTAAGATCCTTTCCAAATCAATCACATCAGGAAACCAATTTTAAAGTAATAAGGCAAGTTTTGGGTCCATACAAGATGCATGAATGCAACAAAATAAGCTCACAACACATATGACATTGCACCCATAATCAAATATAGACTCATAGGTCATGATAAAAGCCTTAACATACCTTCATATTATTAGAAAAAACATTGCCAGATGCTCAAAATACATGAATGCCTCAATACCCACAATTTCAAAAATTTTGAGGGTACCCAATTTTTTAAATCATTCAAAAAGTATTTAAAGACTATGTATATGCCAATAACTAACACCACTATGAATTTATATATTATCTACACTACCTAAACATGCCGGTTCAACAGAAAATTAAACATCCACAAGGAAAAAAAAATACGATAAGAAAATCTTGGGATCAAAAAATAGGGAAAGTTATGGACTCGAGCGTACTCAGACTTTACCTTAATCCATAACTCCCTAGACTCCACCAAATAGAATACTTTGTCCTCAAAGTAAAGACAAGAATAAAAAACCAAACATGATAATATAACGATATATATATATATATATACACACACACACATTAAAAGATAAAAACTAACATCCAAAATATAAGTAAAAACAAATCCGAAAACCAACATAATAAAAACATTTTCTAACAACAGGACAGAGTATCCATAATAACAAAATAAGAAATGGGGTCAAAAGGAGTAAAACATCATGGTGCATCAAGCACTGGTCTCTAGCTGGTCAGCAAGGTCCTGGATCACGACCTCCTCCTCAGCAATCTGCGTCGCAGCTGTACATGAGCTACCCTCTCCATGTGAAAGCTGCTGCTCCCTATCTCTCTATATGGCCGCCAACAGGATTGACTCCTGTACGACCTCATCTACATTGGGTCCTCCGCAGGGGCTACCAGGTCATTAGGTCTAGGGCTCTTCTGGCTCAACTCTAGGTCATTTATCTCGAGAGGCCTCTTCCCAAGGATATATGGGCAGCAAGCTAACCTATCAAGTACCTCATTACCCACTGGTGCCACCTCTAGGACTGCAACAGGGGCTGTTAACATCTGCAATAAGTCGGCCTTAAATTTGGCCAACTTCTGTGTCACTATGCTTGTATCGGTAGGCCGAGCACCCTCAAGCCACCTCAAATACATTAACTCGGGCATCCACCACTCTAACCCTCTCATCAACTAATGCACGAGTGAATACCTTCATCCTCTCCTCTAAGTCCCGTATGGTCTGGTTGACCCAAGGTTTGACCTGTGCCGCTAAAGCTTATAGCCTGGACTCCGCCATTGCCACCCTGAGTAATAGTGCTTGAAAAGCAACAGGAGAGATAATAGAATCAACCTCTAATGTAGATACTGCTAGTGCTGGCGTATTGGGGGATGGTATAGACTCGATGTCAACAGCTGGCGTGGGCTTTGCAATAGCTGGAGTAGTGTCGGTAGTAGTTGGATGTGAACCCTAAGTCTGAGGCTTTATCGGTAATAGCTCTGGAATAGGAGGAGTTGCTTATGGCAAGGCCACTGGGTTCTCGTTAGCTTTATCAGGCTGGGATCCATGGTGCGTGTGGCCTTTATGTGCTAGTCCCGAAGGGTCAATAGGAACACTTGCTACTTTACACAAATGATGAATCAAAATAGGAAATGGCAGTGAGGTGTTCGTCCAGACAGTTGATTCATAAATCTTCTCTGAGATGATCTGGGCCCAGTCTATAGCATAACCAGCTAGGATGCTGGCTAATAACATCGCTTACTCTAAAGGTAACCACACCAACTATGAAAGTAGGCCTGATACGCCAATGAATAATGGACCACCAAAACTTGGCCTAGAAGGAGAGGTGGCCTTTTACTATCTGATCTGTGTTGTTTGTGACCCACATTGGCTCAACATCTGCCTCACAAATCTGGCTGGCAATCATTGTAGAAGCTCTGTCCTGGCCTTGATGTCCTCCCCAGTCACCTCTCTCCTTATCTTACCAATGCGCCCATCATACTCTGCTGTAGACTGAGGTAATCTATAAGTGAGCCCAAACTGGACTTGTCGGATCATCTCCTCCGAGTTGTCAACCTATCAACCTCGGACTGATACCACCTATAACCTCGACTACTCAATAAGCTTCTTGTTCTTTGGTAACCCTTGATGGAGTACAGAAAGATATGCATCATAAAACTCACAGACTATGTAAGGGGCATACTTGCCTAGCTGCTGTGTGGTCCATCGCAGCCCATGCTTATCTATCTCCATATCCGAACCTGGCACCGTACCTAATCCTAAGTTTTTCAACCTAGACTCCACATGAAATTGTCGCACCAGTTTACCCTATCCCTTGGGCTCTAACCCTTAGTCATAGATCTCCTTCATTTCTATAATGCACCATTTGGGGTCGGCCAGTGGCTGTGATTGTACTTACTCTTGCTGAGCTTGTGACCTCTGCCTAGAATCTATCTCGATATGTGTGAAGGTCATCTATGGTTAGCTGCTCTTGGACCCATCACTGCTACCCTCCTCTTCAGACTGAGAGGGGCTCTTAACTTCTACCGGAACTATAGCAGAGGGGCCCTAAGTTTGAGGCACATTAGCCTCAGGGTCTATCCTAACTCTATGGACTTTCACAGAGCCTTTCAATTGATCAATCTCAGAGGATTCGTCAACCAACCTCCCTCGGAATGTTTGGATTGCACGTCTATCCTTTGGGTATCTGGAAACCAACCATACAACTTATATGAGTATCAAGATGTTTGATCTAACAAATCACATAAGAAAGAACAAGAAATAATAAACAATTCAAGTGCAGAAAATCACTGATGCAATTATAAGTCTGAAGATATGAGTACAGTTACGACTCATAGGGTATCATACGAGTCATACACTGGCCTTATAGTATCAAGATTTCTTATAAAAATACAGTCTGAACTCATATACGAGGGGTAGTTATGACTCATAGAGAAGCCTATGAGTCGTAGTCTAGTCTAGTACCTATTTCAAGAGACATTTTTAAGAACTCAGTCTGGATTACGAGACCCTCACTATAAGTCGTAATCGGTACTACAAGTCGTATATAGGTCTCATATGAGAAACATAAAGAAACTATAGGTGACTAATGCTTGCTATGAGGGACCACTATGACTCGTAAGGGAGCCTACGAGTCGTAGGAGGGCCTCATAGCTGAAAATAGAAGACACTAGTAGTGCCGAACACTTTCTCACAAAAGCACAAACAAGACAAACACACTTAGGAGTATGCAATTGAAAGAGCAATACAATATACTTGACATATAAATAGTTCCAAAATAACATCAGAAAGTTAAAGCAACCATTATCCCTAAGAATCAAAGTCAATTCCTCATTATGCTGGTCAAAACCAAGGGAAATTTCATATCCAAACTCACACTTTTTATCAAAAAAACATTCCATTGAAATGCAAGAGCAATTCAAACACTTTCAATCAAGTCCAACAAGCTATGGCATGTAAAACACTCCCATACCTCCTAAATTCCAATTCCAAAGACAATTCTCACAATGGTCGGGCAATAATTAAACACTATATTCTATGGACCAATAATTTTCACATTTACAGCCACCCACTCAAGAATTTTGAACAAGGCTTGATTCAAAACATAATCTTTCAGAGCATACAAACCCTAGGTTTCATGCTTAGGTAAAGACATCACCACATGGGCATGAGTATTCATGGTTACAGCAAGTATGCAATCATGCCAAGGATGAACTCGCCATAATAGTGCATTAAAT
>JAOTQJ010130276.1:0-10209 GCA_025642045.1 Solanum sejunctum | reverse complement strand
GAAGAAGAAGAGTCAAGAAATCCTTTCTTGGGATTCTTGAATTTATTTTCTTGAAACCCTAGGTTATGATTTAAAATGCTATTAGAGATTCGTGAATAGATGAAGAAATTTAGCTTGGGTAGATTGAAATTGATGAAGAATACTTACCTTGAGGAGGAATCTTGGAAGCTAATTCTAACTTGATAATTTTCTTGATGATTCTTGAGTATTTATGTTTAGGAGAGAAGGGTGAGGGTTTTGATCATAAAAACTAATGTTTTATATGTTTTGGGGACCATAAATAGACCTCCAAATGTTTTAGGGTAAAAATACCCTCAAATTTCAAAGAAACAACGTCATTAACGCATACAGTGAGGGTCCGCGACGCGCTCTGGGCGCGGACTTTTCGATAGCTCATCACCTCTCCACTAAAATAGTCATAACTTTCTACTCCGAAGTTCAATTAATACAAAATTAGATGTGTTGGAAAGCTAATTCAAATATATTTGATTTGATATATTATGGGTCATATAACTCATTATACTTTAGGAGATAAGGTCATTTGAAGTTGACTCTTTTATCGACTTATACCAAAATTTAAGTTGCTAGAAATTCTTTGAACTTGGGTTGATGTAAAAGATACCTTATGACTCTAAATCACACCTAATATACTTTAAATACATAGGAATTGATCCTATAATGTATATATAACTTGCACATTATTGGTTCACCTAACTTTTATAAAATCATACATTAGAACTACGATCTCGTATCAGCTCCAATTCTATTCCCATAATAAGAAATTGACTTTAACATTTATGCACAATTAAGAATCCTCAATTGAAATCCTATATCATATAAAGGATGACTCGGTCTTAGCTTAAAAAAAATTTAGGGTGTTACAAGTATTGGCCTAGCATCCCTAGACAAGGTGATTTAGGTATAGCACCCCCTCAACAAGGTCTAATCAACTTGCAACACTATAAATACTTTTCATTAAATCAACACATTCGTACATTCCATTCATCATCATAAAGTCACTTAACTCATAAGTAATGCAATAGACCTTAAATAACTTAAAAGCCCTTAATCAAGCATTTATCAAACACTTGGCGGGTGTGTAAAACTAGTTCAAAATCATGCAAATTAAGAGTGAAATCATGTGAAAAAACTTAATGTAAATCAACCCACCAACACTTGGTAATACCATCACGTAAGATACATTGAAATCTCTCATCAAAACTCATCATAGATCTAAGATTCACAGCGCAAAACATGCTTAAGTCAACATTTTATAAAACCCCAAAATAGTTATAATCAACTTTATAATAAGAAGTATCCATAGATAAATCAACTTAAAAACATGTAATTTGCATAAAAAGGAAGGTTGGGCACCATGGGTGAAAGGAAATAATGATTGAAATCCACATGCCTCAACTTTGGAGATTTTCATGTTGAAAATATGAATGAGGACTTGAAGCTTGAATGAATTTTTTGAGATCTGGAATGCATTTGGGAACTTGAATTTGAGTGAAATAATTGGCTAAGTGTTAGATAGGGTTTTGGGAATGTCTTGAATAATATTGGGTTGAGAAAAATAACAAATTATAGGTGTTTTTAAGCATAGGAAGGCTTAGTCCTTAAGACCCCAAGACCTTAGGCCGAGATAATCAAAACTGGCAACAAAATGTACTACTCCAACACAGCTCCGTGTCATGAGCAAACGCGAAGGCCCGCTAGAAATAAAATTTTTGGCGAAATACGATTTTGCTATGGGTCATCTAAAATTCACGTTATACCTATTTTCCACTAAACTTTGTCCCCTGATCAAGAATATAAAATCAAATTTTTAACATCACACACATATTTTGGATATATGAAAGTTACGATTATAAGCATTTTCAAAGCACATTTTTGGGCAGTTTTTAGGGCATTTCAGGCACATAATATGCAATTATGTCTAAAGGGTGATGGAATCCTTTAGATTTACATAGGCTGGCTACTAGTATCGTAAATTGACCCTATGGGTCAATCTACCTAAAGCTTATGCATGCGTGTCCTAATTTTGGGTGGATATTGCTCTATCTTATTTTTCTAAAGAGTGGATTAGACACGGATTGAGGGTGATCTTATGCGATAAGTTGCATAGTCCCATGATAGCCAGACTTCACTTACACCATGCTTATTCTATCTCTCTAAAATAAGAATTTTGAAGAGAGTTTATAAGAAGCGCAAAGGCATAAAATCATAAGAAAGAAGAAAACGAAAAGAGGGTCTCAAGTGGGAGAAAGTATGAACAGAATGCCAATTTTTAATAGCAAGTAACAATTAGCATGTAGATTTAAAGATATAACAATTAAGGAAAGATATATATAAATAAGTTCAATAAAAAGATAGCATAAAAGTAAAAAGTGTAAATAAGAAAAGGGGATTGGGCTAGTCGTTTAGGGGGAGGAAAGGAAGAGCAATTTAAAAAAAATGGAGAGCTAAATATGTGTCACGATCAAAGATTCGGGTGTGATGCCACTCACCCATCCCACCAAGATGAGTCAGCCGAAAATCGGAACAACCTAACATAATAATAAACAGTCTTAGGTAATAGATAAGCATAGGGAAACTAAAACTACAATCAACCCAGATCTAGTTTCATATGTACAAGCCTATGATAATAAGAATACTCAAATGAAAATAGAAGTCTCAATGTCTAGTTCTCAAATAGAATAATACATGAAATAGAATCCTCGAAGGACTACTGAAGGTACAAACAGATACATCTCAAGTGACCTTAATGCTCAATCCTAAATGTAGAAAGTCTAATATGAGGGATTAGGCTCACAACCTACAAAAATATAGAAAGGGGTGAAAATGAAACAACACGATACTCAACAAATGGTACTAACCTAAGATAAAGCAATGAAGAACACAAGTACTCCTATCCTCCCAACCATATACTGCCGAATTACACACCTGCACTCAGTAAAGTCCCAACATAATATAGTATACAAGAATTCATATATAAATATATACATTGAATAACATCAATCCCAAACATTAAATTGATACACAAAGTCAAAAAGGTACATCGGGTGTTCCATATAATAAACATTTTCAGATTATTCATAACTCTCACACAATATATATAATAACAGTAAAAAAGGATGAGGTGAATAAAGTAGATGCTATGAGGTGTAAATAATTCAATTTAATGTCAAATAATCACGATGCATGTCTATCCTAGGATACACATCTGTTGATAAACTCAGGCTAGAACACTGGGGCCCACGTAAGGACCAAGTATCCATGAATATTGCCGACAATGACCTCGGCCAATGCTTACCCAATCGAAAATAACATCAATCACAATATTAGCAAGCATATTACCTCAGCTCGCCAGCAAAAACCTCAGCTAATCATCGACCAGTAGAGACCACAACCACTAATCCATATGTAACCTTACTCATCTCTTAGTCATAGCCAATACACAAATAAAAGTGAATGCATGTGCACAATTTCAAAATCATCAACATCTCCACTTCATCATAGTTTGAAATTCATCATTATCTCAATATATGTACCATCTCAACATCAGCTTCAACATCAAATAATCACAAGATCATATGAAATATGAATCCACAATTATCTTACAAGTCAAGATTTCACAACATGAATAATTTCTAAATTAAAAATCTCATGACCAAAGCCTATGATGATACAATTCTACCCCAAAAATACTCAATTCCATATACATATGAGTACACAAGGTTCAATCATACTTAACATAAGGTTAGCAGTCCACTTGCTTTAGCAAAGTATCAAATCAAGTCAAATACATAGCTTTTCTCCTTCCTCAATAATCTAAATCACCACAATATATTCAAATATAGCATCAAATCATATAATAAATCTAATGACACTAAAATCAATCAATTCATTTGAAAAGGCAAATGGTTCAAAAATTCCATGCCGAAAAAAGTGTTTAGAATATGAATATAATACTTGAAAATCTTTTCCAAGTAATAAGGACTTCAATGGTGAAAATTATTTTGAAAGAGGTCAAAAATCATGAATTTAGCTTTAGAAATCAACATCGAAAAAATCCCCAATTTCTACCATTAAAATTCCTAAATGCTAAGTTGAAAATACAATTTAATCAATGAAAAGTAAAGAAATAGATTAGAAAATAGTTAACCAATAGATTTACCTTAAATGAACCTTAAAGAATCTCTCAAAAATGAAGCTTGTATTAAAAATGGTGGAAAGTAACAAACCCGTAACTTAAAAATGCTCACTATTTCAGGAGTCAAACGCGAAGGTCCACATTGCCTAAATCTATGGAACTAGAATATTAATCCATGAATGTGGATCAGTAAAAGCCCTCACTCAATTAATATGGGCCTACCTCCACGAACGTGGAGGTCAAGACCGCAAATGCGAAATACTAGATAAGCTACACCAGATCCAACAAAACACAACACAAGATAATCACAAAATGGGCCCTTAGGATTCATTTAGAATCCTGTGAACATAAAATAGGCATGTAATCCTACCAGAAATAATGTTCTGAACTCAATGGAATTGTTAGAATTCGATTCCTAGATCTCCTCAACCCAAAATTCAAGAATGATTGTTTAAACTAGTTTAGGGGTCAAATACCCAAAATAACCTCAACAACTCAAAAAACCACAATAAGACCATTTGTATCATCAGTTTCACCATCCAGAACCATAGGAACTATTAGAATCTTCATTTGAGCTTCCAAACTCTGAATATTGACCAAGGTCAAACTATGATCCAAAATGAACTAAAAATACAACTTTTGGCCTAAAATCTTTGATTTAACTCCAAATTTAGTTTCAGAAGTTCTCCTAGACAAAATTCAATATTCTAGAGCTGATGTAATTGATAGAATTGTATTTCTGACACTCAATATTCTAGATGACTACAAAACTCAAAATTTTCAAATTTAAGCCTTCAAAAACTCTTTATTTAGCAAAACTCTAATTTTTTACAAGGTTTTTCAAAATTCAACTTTGAACTCAACCAAAAATGTCTTAATGCAACTTTCAAGAAGAGTAATATAGTAATTTTGTTGAAACTATGAAAAATAACTTTCAAGGTCATTTTATCATCCACTACTAAAAACAATGTTTGTCATCAAACATGAGACAAAGAACATACTTGGAGGCTCAAAAAGTTGAGGGTATCAGGCATACATATCTGACTATGTATCTCATGTAGTCTCACTCTATGGCCTTTACAAATATGTATTAAAATAAACACTTGACCAGCAAAAATAGAAGGAGGACAATTCAAAATATGAGGAGCTCACCCCAAAATCTTCAATTCACAACTACTCTTCATGGGCACATTTTAATGGTAAGAACTCATACTATGATCTTCAAGGTGGCAAAGTGTAGTATAAGTAAAAAAACTAATGATACTCTATAGGCATAGACCGACTGAGCTCCAAAGATAAGACAAGCATAAAAACAAGTAGAAAAGAAACATATATTACAAGCACCTAAGAAGAGATAACTCATAGTAAAAGTAGGGACAAAGGAAATTCGATGAAGGAAATAAATTAGTCAAAAAAATGTATCCGCTGGTGCTAGATGAATAACCTATTTACAATAAAATTCTACTACGGACCTATAATACCCTAAAATTTAAGCTTGGACCCGAGTCATTCTTCGTATGCATATAGGCTTGAGCTTAATAACTTCTATTTTACTTACATGTTAGGATCAATTCCTATGTATTTAAAGTGTATTATATGTGATATAGGGTCATAAAACATCTTTTACATCAAGTAAAGTCCAATGAATTTCTATCGGCTAAGTTTTTATGGGAGCCTATATAAGTATCAACTTCAAATGATTATAACTCCTAAAAAAAGAATAATATGGACTTTCACCTAGAAAATAAAAGGTCTTTTAATCTTCTTTCCATCTTCACAGAGTTTGCCTCATTTTGAGTTTGTAATAAAAAGTTATGTCCATTTTAGTAAATCACAGTTAGGCAGTTACTTCTTTATGACCCTCACCATGGATCATGGTGGGATTCACAGGACATGGTGAGCATCCATTTAAGGGAACATTTGCAATCTCTCTCCCATGGATCCTAGTATAGCCCATGATGTCATTAACGGGTCGTGGTAGGCCCTCCCAGTCCGAAGGTCAACACATTTGAGATTTTATTTACGATGGGTATTTGGGTCATATAACACCTCCCTATACATAGAAAAGTTTGGAAAATGGAATGTTACAGATAAATTGAAACTGGACTGATATTACAAGTCCATCTATGGCTCTTAGATTGAACCACGAGTCATAGACATGTTTTGTGATTATGTTCAGGACTTGGCAAATTTTGAAAACTGGAAGATGAAGTTACAAGTCCTAAATATAGGCCATATTTAGAATTATAGCTCATAAAAGGTGGTCATGGATAGAGTTTGAGAGTTGAAAATTTGGTCAAGTATTGAAAGAAAGAATGAGCCAAATGTACAAATCATAGGTTGATTTATGGACGGTAATATGTGTCCATAGTTGGAACTAGAATGATGGAAAATATAACACCCATATGGTGAAAAGCCTAGAAATCAAAAAAATTACAGAAACCTTGGAACTGGGTGACTATACGAGCCAATATATGGCTCATGTATTGAACCATGAGTCATAGAAAGGTTTTGTGGTTAAGGTCCTAAAGATGGTGAAAATTTTTGGTCATTGAAAGTCTTAGTATGAAGGACTTTACATGTCATATATGGGTTATGGCTCGTATATTTTATCGTGAATAGGACCTTGAGGAATGGAAATTTTTTCAAGTCTGAAAGCATACTACGAAGGGAGTCAAGGTCTGTAAATGTTGCTCCAAATTATAGTAGCTCAATTTTTGGGACCAAGCCAAACACAAGCCAGAGCATGAGTTCTACATGAGTTTATGAGTCATAAATAGTGGCTGATAAATGGTCCCAATAGTTTATAAAGAAAGGACTTTTTGATCATTTTCTATTTGTTTAACTCCTAAATTATAACTAACTTAACTTACTCAATTCTATAAAATATATTCTTAATTCATTCTAATTAATTGACTCTCAAAATCCTCTTTCAAATTCTCAAAATTTCTCTCTCTAAGCAAGGACTCCATTTGAGCTAGGGTTTCAAGTTTTGCTAAGGATTTCAAGGTCTATTCATCTCAATTTCTAAATCATTTTGCTTGAGATGTGAAGGGATTCATTCATGGACCAGATTTATCCATGAAGCCCAATTCAAATTTCCCATTATCTCAAAGTTTGAGCATGTATTTCTATAGATTTTTATGATGACATTCTAAATGATTGGATTATGACAATTATATGGTTAATACCTATTTATGCATGAATTATGAAAAATTATATGATTTTTATGATTTTTAAGTCGATTAAAGTGATTTTAAGTATATGATGATTAGGGATTGTTAAATTGATGTGGGTTCTTTTACTAAACATTAAAATTGATTTTAGTTGTATGATTCCTACATGATTTTGTTCTAATTGAATGGTTATAGCTCAATTGTTCATTAAACCACACATGCTCTAATTTCCTATGACAAAGTTATGATTTTCATGAATATGATTCTAAGTATTAAATTATATTTTAATGTTGATGATGAGGGTGACTTAGGACCCTAATATTGATGAAATGATAATAAGATAGGGAGTCTACCTATACCAAATGTGAATGTTATGTAGATGGACTATCCTTATGATATAATATGTTTTCACAAAGTTATGATGCCTATTTTACAAGATATGAAAGTATGATTTTAATAAAGTATGAATCATGGTGAAAGCTATGTTTATGCATGATTATGTGATCCATGGGATTTGACTTAACACTGAATGAGCTTGCATAGGGTGGGGAGAATATCTCCAAGGGTCCTTACATAAACCCTCAAGTCTCATAACTACGTGCTACTGGAATTGATGATTATGTGCCTATAAAGGTTAGCTAATGGATCCATTTAGAAGAAATATGTTCATATGATGCTCACCGTTTTAGGAAAGAGCCTCAAAGGTGGGATCTTTATATACATGTGATTCTCATTGTGCTAGGATAGAGTCTATAGAGTGAGAGTAAAGTCTACCTTGGCAAAGGAGACTCCTCTTTTTCTCAGAGTGGAGGCAATATTGAGATTCTATGTAATAGTATGCATGGAGTTATTCCCACATATATACGCTAGGATATGGAAGGTTTTGATGATACTTCTATTAATTGTTTTAAGCATTCAATGCTCATGCATAATCTTATATTTCTTCTATTGATTATGATTATGCATATTGATATTTTGTGATGTTGTTTCTTAATGTATGGCATATCTATATATAGTATGTTCCACATGCTAACATATATTTCTTTACCTATATGATCTAACTGTGTAGAGATGAGCGGTGACGAGGCTATTCTTCCATTTGATGGCTTGATTACGATTATTCTTTGAAGATTGTTATTGACTTCCCATGCTTCAGGGATAATCCTTGTTCATATTATACTTTCATGTAGAGACTTTATGATTTCATTGTAATTCCATCTTGAGGGTGAGCTAGTAGAATGTTCTAGACCTAGACAATATCTATGATATAGATGCATAATTGCAACTAAAGATATTGTGATTCTCCTAGGAGTAACATGACTTTGATATTGATATGTGTCACTTGCTACTCTCTTATAATGGCTTAGTTTATCTTATATGTACTTATGATATAGACAAGAGGCTTAGATGGGATGCCTTCGGGTATCACATTCATTGTGTCATAGTTAGGACTTTGGTTTGGGCCATGACGAAAAAATTTGGAGTCTTGAAGATATCTACAAGGGGAAAGTACGACTTGTGAAGGAAACTACAAGTCATAAGAGACGTAGCATAGAATGAGTTTCAGTGTGTTTTCAAAGTTTGATTTCAAAGAGACGAAACCCCTAAAGTACGGGTCATACTTATACTTACAACTTATAAATAATACTCAAAGATAGGTCCAAGTAACTTCTAATAAAGGACCATTTGGTTAATTGTGACTTGTTTGACCCATAAACTGCGTTGTTTGACCTTGGTAAGTTCCCCTAACCAAATTAATCTCAATAAAACTACCCTTATTCTCATTCTAACTCATTCATTCTTCAAACCACTTCAAAATTTCAAGTTTTTCTCTCTCAAAGGATTCTTTCCATTAAAGCTTAGGAATTAAAGCTTTTGACAAAGAATTTCAAGGTGAATTCACCTAGACTTCTTTGGTTTCTCTATTGAGATATATATGGCTTCATCCATAGATTCAATCCATCCATGGATCCAATTCAAATTATCTTTTTTCTTCAAGTTCAAACATGAATTTTTATGGATTTTCATGATTTTATTCCAAATGTCTACATTATGATTACTACATGGTTGATTTACTTAATTATGCTTGAATATATGGCAAATTACAAGAACTTTATGATTTTCGATTGATTTCAAGTATATGATGATTATGGCATATTAAATTGATAGGGTTCTTTTACCAAAGATTCAATTTGATTTCAATTGTTGATGCCATATGATTCACATTAAATTTCATGATTTTAACTTTAATTGTCTATGCACCCATAC
Source organism: Solanum sejunctum (assembly GCA_025642045.1). Taxonomy (NCBI): domain Eukaryota; kingdom Viridiplantae; phylum Streptophyta; class Magnoliopsida; order Solanales; family Solanaceae; genus Solanum; species Solanum sejunctum. Next base: position 609 of record JAOTQJ010130276.1, on the reverse strand, counting down.
TTTGCCCTAATTTTGTCTGATTAAGTTATGATTTTCATGATCATGATTTCAAGTGTGGCAGTACGTTATTATGATGAGGGTGACTTAAGTCCCAAATGTTCTGAAAATGATTATAAGATAAGTAGTACACTCACACTCTATGAAAGCATGTAGAAGGACTATTCTTATGACATGAAGAACTTTAATTGCAAGATATTAAATTATGATTTTGATAACTATGATGATATCTATGTATAATGCATAATTATATATTCGATGCGATTTGGCTTAGCATCGAATTAGTTCAAGTGAGAGGACTATCCCCAAGGGCCCTTGCATAAACCCTTAAGTCTCATAACTATGTGATCGTAGGATTATGTGTTATACCTATATAGTATTATTTTAGTGGATCCAGCCATATATATATTACTCATTGTGTTAAGGCAGAGTCCATAGGGTGATATATAGTCTATCTTGGTTAGTAAGCTACACTTCCTTTGATGTATATTTAATATCGAGATTCCACATAATAGTCAGCATGGTCTTATTGTCTATAATGTCTCACATATATATATATATATATATATATGTGTGTGTGTGTGTGTGTGTGTGTGTGTGTGTGTGTTCTTG